>CAUG01000052.1:49857-68505 GCA_000442785.1 Papiliotrema flavescens NRRL Y-50378
GCGGCGGCCAAGACTGATAGAATGTATTACGTCATCCTGCATGCACCGCTTGCTACCGGGCCAAGGCATATGAGTAGCCCACAGTTACTTCCCCCCCTCCTCAGCATCACCTTACGCGCGTCCTCAGACACACACACTCACACACCACCATGGGCTTCTTCACCGCCAGCGCACCCGCTCAGCTTCACCCGGTCAACCCACCCTTGGGCGTCAACCCAAACTACATCGCTCAGCAGCCTACCACGCTCGTCCTCAAGGAGCGAGCCTTCACCTTCTCCGGTGTGAGGCGACCCGCATTCCGGACAAGGCTCAGTGCCTGACACGCAGGACGACTTCCAGGTCAAGGACCAGAACGGACATACCGTTGTCAAATGCACCGGAAAGGCGTTCTCGTTCAAGGACCGCAAAGGTGTGTAAGGGGCCACTGCATCAGGGGTCGAGCACGGAAGCTGATGGCAGTGATTACGGACCCGAACGGACGGGTCCTCTTCCACATCAGGAACAAGTTGATTGCGATCCGCAAGACCTATGTCGGCGAGGATGACAATGGCAACGAGATCTTTAGGATCAAGAAGAGCATCGGATGTGAGTGGGCCGGGTGGTTGGGACCGGTGACAGTGCATCGCTTGCGATACCTTGGTCCGCGGGACGAAGTGTTGGACCGGGGTTCGGTAGTGGCAGAGCCGGCTGCACCGTACGAGGGCAAGGCGGATCAGCTACGCGATCTGGGCAACTCACCTTGGTGCTCACGAGATAGAGCTGACACCCAGTCGGCACAAAGATGCAGGCGACCTTCATCAACCACTCGACAAACCAAGAGACAACGATCGACCTGCGCGGAGACTTCTGGGGCGGCTCAGGCGACTTGACCGTCGAGGGCGGACCGACCGTGGCGCAGATCACGCGGCAGCTGATGAACATGCGCCAGGTGTTCACGGACAACCAGACGGTGCGTGCGGATGTCGAATATGGACTGTCGAGCGCGGGACACGGGCTGACGCGCAGTATTTCGTGACATGTGCACCCGGCGTGGATCTGTCGTTGATGGCGGCCATGTGTATATGTTTCGACGAGGCCAAGAATGAGAACAACAACAGCTAGGCGGGCGTGCTTGCGGATGTATCGGCGTGTATAGTATCCAGGATGAGGGTTTGTACGAGAGGATCGGCCGTTGTACCGCGGGTGAATGCGATGGCTATGCATGTCACTAGGGCGAGAGCAGGCCGAGGCTGCAGTGTCCCATGGCGACGTAGCCCGAAATAAACAGCCTGAAGTACACAGCCCCGACTCGCGCTCGCCTGAAGCAATGTCATAATGGTCGGACAGCACACGTGTGCGGGCGAGTCGGAGCGGCGAAACACCGCCCTTAAGTGAAGCGCGGGCCACTCCTCTTCACTCTCACTGTGATCGTCACCGGCGTATTGCATGTGACGTTGGCGTGTCTACCTGATCAGCAGGGATGCAGGATGGGCGTGAAGCGGTGCCGGCGGTGCGGTCCGGTCCGGGGCGATTCCGAGTTGAACAGGGCGGAAATACCGATCGACAGGCTGCAGATCTGCTATGCGACAGACATCATTGCGCCGCTCGCTTCTGTCGCATGCTACCGCCGCGAGCCAGCATGGCAGCATGGGTCTTATCGTCATAGGTGTGCTCCATGTAAGCTGACTGATGCGTACAAACGATCAGGGATCCAACGCACGGATGCGACATTGACCACCCCCTCGCCCCGTCCCATCAGACTGCTAGCATCATGGGCTTCTTCCGAGCCAACGCGCCTGCACCCCTCCATCCCATCCACCCGCCCCTGGGCGTCCACCCAAACTTCATCGCCCAACAGTCTACCACGCTCTGTCTGAAAGAGCAAGCGTTCAGCTTCTCCGGCGTGAGTAACAAGTACAATGCCGCTCAACGGAGGTCTGACGGCAGGACGACTTTTCGATCAAGGACCAGAATGGCAATACCGTCGTCAAGTGCATGGGCAAGACGTTCTCCGTCAGGGACAGGAAAGGTGCGCGGCGCGATGGACAGTGTTCCAGAGCCCGAACAGACGGCTCCTTGCATGCTCACTCCAGTCATTACCGACGCCAATGGCGTTGTCCTGTACCGTATTCGAAACAAGCTGCTGTCGCTCATGAAAACCTTTGTTGCCGAAGACGACAATGGCAACGAGATCTTCAGGGTCAGGCAGAAGTGGAGCTGTGAGTCGTTTGTTGGCTTTAAGATTGTCGCGAAGGAAAGAGATTGGCGTCGCGGGAAGGATCGTCCATACCGACAATGACGGCGAGGTCGTCGACAAAAGCTCTGCTCGCTGCCATTGCCTCATGTCACCTGCTGACGCGCCAGTGGCCTCCAAGCTCGACGCGACTTTCAACAACATGTCTACGGGTCAAGCGACGGTCATCCAGCTACGAGGCGACTTCTGGGGCGGATCAGGCGACCTCACAGTAGAGAACGGACCGACCGTGGCGCAGATCACGCGACAATTGCTCAACGCCCGCCAATTCCTCGTGGACAAGCAGACGGTGAGCGGCTAGATGCCCGAAGCCGCCTTTTCGGCCCGCTGATGTTTCAGTACTTTGTGACGTGTGCACCGGGCGTGGACCTGTCATTAATGGCGGCGATGTGCATATGCTTCGATGAGACCAAGAACGAGCACGATTGGTAGTCCCATGGAGGAGAGCGCAAGCGTCGCGACAGAAGGTGACGCTGGACCGGAGTCCCCCCCGATACCTGTCCGCCTCTTTAGGCGCGTACTTCAGATGCAGATGTATGTGTATCGAAGGGTCGATCCATTGGCGGGCTGTCCGCAGACTGTCGTCTCGTGTCGCAGAGCAGAGGTTCTCGTGGTGCGAGATCGCACAGCAGGCGACCGGCGTGCCAACACACAGAAGGCCGATCTGGGGTCGAGTGGGCGACTCATCGCGTTTACTCCCCGTGCGCTTGAGCAGACTCAGAGCGAGTCTGAGGGGGAAAGGAGCATGCACGAGTCCGGCACAAGGCGCTCCGCCGGACAGTCGGCTTCGAGACAACACGTACTGTACATGCAAGCTTCTGTTATCTAGACCTTAGCAGCACACGGCCACGCCCAGAGCCAATGCGCCAAGCACAGCGACCCCACTCATGCCACCCCGCTTTAACGACCCATTCTCTTCGCGCACCGTCTGGAAGTCCGTCCCGATCCCGACTCCACGCTTGGAGTCGCGGTCTCCACACGAGCTGAAACAGGCGTGCGTGTTGTTCGTGAAGAGCTCTTCCCAGTATACCGATGCGCCCGAGAACGCTGGCATCAGCCACGGTCGCCCTGTTCGTGAGACCGCGTACCCAGCTCGCCCTGCTCTCTGACCACCAGCACTCGGTGCTCGCCGTCTGGCAGGGCCGCCGCGAAGAAGATGGTGCCGCCCCGCCCCTTCCCTCCCGTCACGTTGTACCGGGCATAAGGCTCGATATTGCCTAAAGGCGGGGATGTCTCGTTGAAGTAGACCGCCCACGAGGACGTCTCGTTGAAGGCTGCCGGTCCTAGAATAGCCACCCCGGCGCCTGTGAGGGTCAACATGACCCTTGGCTGAGTTAAGAGGCACCTACCTGTGAAATTGAAGGCGAAGCCCGAGTTGTCACCCGTCACGTATATGGCATCGCCTCGGTCGGGCCGCTCGCCGAAGAACTCGACATCGCTCACCGAGATGTTCGTCTCGTGCGCGAGATACTGGCCTTCGGGGTAGTCGCTGGCTTGAGCATAGCGCTCACAATCCGTAGCCTCTGGAACGTCCGCTACGGATCAGGCAAGGACTCACCGCGGTACACTGCCGTTGACGCCGACAGAGAAGCCCGTGAAGTCGGCGTTCACCCTCTCACTCATCGCGCTCCACGTGACCGTATGCTCTCCGGATGGTATCCTCGTATCGTCCCACCTGTCCCCTCCGGTGACATTGCGGGGCGTGAAGTCCAGAAGCGTCGCTTTGCTGTAAGGGCTGCTGGACTGCGTGTCGATGGAGAATACAATGCCGTCTCCGGCGATCCATCCAGCGGACCCATTGCCCCTCCATGCTGCGCCGGATCCTGCGGTCAGCGTTAACGGTGCGTCAGAGCCTGGCACATCCCCTGCCTGGCTGGTGAGGTGCGCGACAGCTCACCGCTGAAGTCCAAGGTCGCGTTGGCCGGCGTGTCTTGGGTCGCGCTGGGTCGGTACGACCGCGGGTTCTTCATGTTCCATTCGCCGGTGTAAGTTATGAGTGGGCTGGACGGCTCGATGCCCGCCCACCATAGTGACGTGCCCATGCTGTGTCGTTTGGATCAGGTGCAGGTCGTGGGGCAGCTGGTGAGGGCGTGGGTGCAGTCCGAAAGCAGGCTGCTTCGAGTCAGCGAAGTCGATGAGCTTCAGCAGCTCCAGCAGCTCTTCGTCGCTTTATGCCTTTTCCCGTGAGGTGCAGCATGTGACGCGCTGCCGTACTGACCGCGGCGCACTGCATCGATGCATTCCACGACTAGGCAGATACGAGAGCAAGAATCGGCGCCAGGCTGTGCTCGCGTCATTCTCGTTTTAGTCAGGGCTATCAGTCCAGGCGGCACCCGGCACGCAGTACAAGACAAGGTTAAAACTAACGATGGAGCCCTCGAAGCGAGACTTCCGCTTCCGACGGCCCCGGGACTCGCCAAGACCCTCCTCTCGCCTGCGGCGACGACCGGGCTCTCTCGACGCAGCGACTTGCCTTCGTGATCTGCAGTCCGTTAGCACGCATGCATATGCAGCTTAGTACGGGAATCAGGTCTGAGCCAAGCGTCAGCCAGCGCGCAGGCCCTGCTGGGTTGTGGACGCCGCCTCGCGTGCCGGCTCGGCGGGCTACCGAGGAGTCTACGTTCAGGCGCGGCGACTTTCAGGTGACAAGCGACTGACCATTCTTGCCGCACATGCTTCTGTCAGGTGGACGCGGACGCAGGGCAGGTGGGACCAGCGTGTGAAGGGGTCGTCTTTCTGCCTGGGGCTTGAAGCGCCCCCTCGTGTCAGCTGAACAGGTCTTCGAGAGGAGAGCGAAGGCCGCATGGAGGCCCTTTTGGCAGCTCGACTTCCTCATTGTTGATCTGACAGCCAGGCCCCCATTCGTAATCGACGGATCCCGGCGATGCAAAGACAGTTGGGAGAGACATGGCGAGGATCACGTCTCCGACGGTCGACCTTAGCCTCTCCCTGGAACCGGCGCAACGGGCGCCTGTGGGACAGTATAGCCTCCAGGTCTCCCCCGGAAGGCAATCAACTGAGTGGCGGAGTGGCGACAGGACCGGCCGCGGTGGCATCTGCTCTGAAGAGCGACCGTCCGCCAGCTTGCGGTGCTGAGGCTACCCCTCTGGTGATCACTCGAAGATACACAGTCTGTCATCCTGCTCCGTGACAGCCCAAATCGCCCATGTGTGTCCGCTTAGACCAGGCAACGCTATCAGACATCACAAATGTCATGATCCGCACCGATGCCTCCAATCCGGCTCGCATCGTCCTCCACATCCACCTTCACCCGGCCCGGTCCAGACTCTCCGGCCCTCCTGAGCCGCACAGTTCATAGATGAGCCCCTGACGCATGTACGCCGGGCAGATCTGTGCTGGTTCGCTGGAATAGCCATAGCCATCGGAGGATTGATTTCGGGTCCGGCGGTCCGGTGCGCCTCGGGCCGGAATTCGCGCTGCCTCCACATAACCCACCTGACCCATCTGACCCGTTCTCGCCCTGCTCCGTCATCTCGGCGTCCATTGCGCCGGTTTGTCTCCAGGCTCTGCGCCTTGGACAGCACGCGGGCGCCGTATAAGCCCCATACACACCCCGGTCTGCCCCACGAAGCCCCACGAAGCGCACACACACCGCAAGCATGCTCTTCAAGTCGCTGGTCCTCCTCGGCGGGCTCAGCAGCGTGCTCGCGCTGGGCGAGCGGCGCGTGATCAGCTTCCCCGACTTCGAGCACCAACATGACCTGAACATCGACTCAGCACACCGTCAGACGGCGTGGTCGGCGCCAAAGCATCATGATGAGAGCTTCGTCCTCGCTTCGAAGAAGCATCATTATGCCGCGCCGATTCTGACGAGCTCGAAAGACGACGTTGCGGTGCATATCGCCGTTGCGACCTTTGCGGAGGACATCAAGCGCGTGACGGGTGTCAAGCCCAGCTTACACAACGACACGCTGCCGCGCGGCAGCGAGAGGGCCATCATCGTCGGCAGTCATGGGTCGGATCTGGTACATGCAATTGGCGGGGAGCAGTACGAGCGCCTGGAAGGCAAGTGGGAGAGTTACGATATCCGGGTCAAGGAGGCTCCGATCAAGGGCGTCCGGGAGGCGCTGGTTATCACAGGCAGCGACCGGGTAAGTCGGACTCGTGGTGTATGCTGCAGCGGCACTGATGCCAGCGCGGAACGATCTACGGCCTGTACACCCTTTCCGAGCAGATGGGTGTGTCCCCCTGGCACTTCTGGTCAGACGTACCCGTCCGCCGACAGGCCGCAGTCGCCTTCAACAAGTCCACGCCGCTCAGCCATGGCGAGCCGACGGTCAGATACCGCGGGTTGTTCATCAACGACGAGCACCCCGCGCTCTGGACGTGGGCGCAGGAGTACTTCAAGCTGGAGGCGTGGGAGGCAGCGTTCCAGACGGACTTCTACAGGCCGTGGTTCGAGATGATGCTCCGGCTCAAGGCGAACTACCACTGGCCGGCAAGTGAGTTGCTTCCGTCGTGCATCGTGCTAGAGCTGACCCCAGTGTACGACTCGATGTTCTCGGTGGACGGCCTGCCGAATATCCCGGACAAGCCTATTCCGGGCCCGAACCTCAACCTCGCGACGGACATGGGCATCGTGATGGGCACGTCGCATCATGAGCCCATAGGCAGGAACAAGGTTGAGTGGGACAGGGTCAAGACGGGCCCGTGGGACTGGACCAACAAGGAGGTGCTCATCAAGGTGAGCGGCTCGGTCGTCCTGGCGCTTGCAGCCCGCTGAAGAGCAGCACTGGACGTATGGTGCTGAGCGGGCGCGGGGCAAGGACGTCCTGTACACGATGGGCATGCGCGGGGACGGCGACGAGCCGCTGTCCGGCGCCTCCATCGCCCTCGTTGAGAGTGAGCAGTGCTGCTGCACCTGAGCTCGGATGCGACTGATCGCAGACATCACCGCGACGCAGATCGATATCCTCGAGTCGGTGCACGGGAAGGACGCTGCCCGAAACATCCCCAAGATGTGGGCGATGTACAAGGAGGTCGCGGACTATTATGTCGATGGGGTGAGTGGGCGGCGCTAGAGACTGGGAGAACGACCGACTGACGGCAGCTCAACGTACCCGATGACAGTGAGTGATGGGCCATTCACTCTGATCAGACCCTCACAGCAGTCTCGATCCTCTTCTCCGACGACAACTGGGGCAACCTGATGTCTGTCCTCTCGCCTGACCGGCCGCACGCCGCAGGCGCCGGGATCTACTACCATGTCGACTGTGAGTGCTCTGTTCCTCACCGATGAGCATGGCCTGATCGCCAGATGTCGGTCTGCCTCGCGCATACAAGTGGATCAACACGATCAACCTCGCGAAAACTTGGGAACAGCTCAACATTGCCCGCTCGTTCAACACCACCCAGATCTGGATCGTCAATGTCGGCTCGCTCAAGCCGCTCGAGATGCCCAGCGAGCATTTCTTAACGCTCGCGTACGACTTTGACGAGTGGGACCGCAGCTCGGCGAGGCGGTTCCTGCAGGAGTGGGCGGGGAGGGACTTTGGCCACGAGACAAAGGACGAGGTAGCGGACATTATGATGCTTTACTCGGTGAGTCCTACTAGATCTGTTGTGGCTCATCGCCTGACGAGCAGCGATACGCCTCGCGGTCCAAGCCTGAGCTGCTCAACTCGACGATCTGGTCCCTGACCAACTACAACGAGGCGGAGAGGGTACAGGAAGAATGGGACGCGCTCGCGAAGAGGGCGAAGAAGGTGCACGATCATCTGCCCAAGGACTCGCAGGCGGCGTTCTTCCAGCAAGTGCTCATGCTGTGTGAGATGCAGGCGAACATCCAGAGGCTGTATATCGCTGGTGAGTGGCTCGGTCCGATCACCAGACATTGTATGCCGCCGCGCTGATGACCAGTGGGGCGAAGCAACCTGTACGCTGAGCAGTCTCGCAACGCCGCCAACGACCACGCCCATGCCGCCATCGAAGCGTTCAAGAATGATGCGCGCCTCACGCAGCAGTTCCACAGCCTCAACGGCGGGAGATGGGACCACATGCTTGACCAGACGCACATTGGGTGGAAGAACTGGCTCGAAGTCGACCGAGATATCCTCCCGCCCGTGTCATTTGTCAACCCGCACCAGCCGGTCCTGCGGGGGATCCCTATCGTCGAGCTGGAAAGCCCGGCCGTGTACTCTACGCGGATCACCGTCGAGAACAGCGCGGGGGCCTGGCCCGGCCGCGCGCCAGGCAACTGCAACATCACGGCCAAGTGCCCCGACCCAACGCTGTTCTCGCTGGACCCGTACGGCGCCCCGTCGCGCTGGATCGAGGTCAGCTCCGGCGGCCCGAGGAATGTCGAGTTCAAGGTCGAGGTTGATGTGGACTGGTTGAGGGTCAGCGAGACGCACGGCCGGATCAAGCGCGATGCGTCGACGGATAAACGATTGCACGTCAGCGTGGACTGGGCCAAGTTTGGCGAGGAGCCGCGCGAGGACGAAGCGCATGTGACGATCCGGTCGAGCGATAGGGCAAACGTGACTGTCACTGTGCCTGTCAGCAGGCCCGCTCAGGTGGATGACGATTTCAAGGGCTTCGTCCAGGGAGATGGGTACATTGTCATCGACGCGGCGCATCACTCTGGCTCGGCAGATGTCGGCGGATACGCGTGGGAAGAGATCGAGGGGTACGGACGCACTCTGAGCGGGATGGAGATGTTCCCGGTATCCGCCCAGAACTTCACGGTCGGCACCGGCCCGTCGTTGGTCTACGATATCTGGGTGCACCAGGCCGGGCCCGCGCTGCTCAATCTCCAGATTGGCCCGACGCTCAACTTCCTCTCGGGCAAGCAGATCTCGTTTGGGGTGCAGCTCGACGCGCAGGACCCGGTGGAGATCCAGCCGGTGACGATGGAACGGTTGGGCGGGGTGGAGGTCCTACCGGGCCAGCAGGTGTTTGTGGGCGCCGTCCCGCCCGACTGGGAGAACGTCGTCAAGAGCGACATCAGGAACGTGACGCTGGGCGTGGAGTTTGACCAGCCGGGACAGCATACCATTGCGGTGTACGGGATGAGCAGCGGGGTGGTCTTGGAGCGGATCTGGGTGGACTTTGGCGGGATCAGCGAGAGGGGTTACAGCTACCTCGGTCCGCCAGAGTCATTGCGCATTTGAGCTCCACGCTGCCAGGATCCACCATGATGGACAATAGTTGAGCCGATGCATCGATTGTTTCGCCTCGCTAGACTGTGTTGATGGTTGTTGAGGCATCATTGGGGATGCTCGAGCCTGTGTGCATGGAGCGTGGGTGCCATTGTATGCATGGAAGCCTGCTGCGGACGAGTCGGGCAGACAATTGAGTGGTGGCTATTTTCAGCAGATGCCGTTGCCGGGAATAGCAATGGCCGGGACGTCCATTCAGACCAAAGCACACCGGGATCGACCGAGGGTGCAAAGCACGTTTCAGACTGTCTGTCTGTCGCGGGTATGTATTGCATGCTCATGCACGAGCTGCTGCTGCTGCTGCTGCTGCTGCTCAGCACATATAATCGATGCACAGGATGCAAAAGGACGCAGCGCGGCGAAGGCAAGCGAAGAAGGCTCTGAAACGCGTGATTTGCATCTTCTCGAAATAGCCACCTAACACGCAATTCGGGGTCGACGCACAGCACAGTCGTCATCTCCCCGCGCACAGGATCTACAGTGTCAGTATGACGGCATGGGGGAGTGTGTGCATCGTCTGGCTTCTGGCCTGTCTCTGGGCGGCTGCTGCGGAGGAAGGGTCGGTCGGTCGGTCGACGATGGGGAGGGAGGAGGCGAGCAGAGGTCAGGCGCGGACCAGACGGTCGGGATTGCTATAAGAGTGACACGACAGTCGGCTAGGGGTCCGCTATCCGCACCACTGCTCTACAACTACCCTCACCACCACTACCACTCAACTCACCACCAACATGGGACTCTTCGACTTCTTCGACGGCGACGCTTCGGGCCGAGACCAGGTCTAGTGAGTGTTCCCCGTATGTCCCACTCGAGGCACGTGTGTCTGGTGTTGTGCCCTCCAGTCTCCGCCCAGCGACGTGGCGGGTTCAGCACAGGGCCACATGCCTGGCATCCGCGCTTCCACTTGCCACAGTGGCAGCGCTGACCGCAGCAACATCGACCCCAACAACGAGCAGCACAAGTCCAAGCTCTCGCATGAGCTCATCGGGTGGGTCGGGAGGTCGCCTCATAGACCATGACTCGTCGCTCATCGCAGCGGCGCCGCCGGCTTCGAGGCCATGAGGGCGTACGAGCAGCACCTCCAGCGCGAGGGCAAGCCTGCCAACGTGAGTCCCTGCCGCGTCTACCACACATTCCCACGACCTCGCCCTGACCCCAGCACGCCTTCGCCAAGGAGCTCGTCGCGGGCTTTGCGGCCGCCGAGGTCGACAAGCTCTTCGAGACCAAGGGTGAGTTGCGCGTCGGTCTTTCCCCCTTCTGTCCTTCGTCTCAGCGCTCGTGCCGGGGGCGACTCAGTCCCGCGTAGAGTAGCTGCTCATGCCAGGCCTCGACGCATACGACCGAGAGGAGGCCAAGAGGCACGCCAGGCAGCAGGCCGTCCAGGCCCTCGACCAGTCCGGCCAGTACTAAGCGCACGTGTGTGCCGTGCTGGGCCAGCGGCCTCTGCACTTGCGGACTCGAACTCCATTTGCGCAGAGAGGGGGGAGTTGTAGAAGCCAAGCAGAAAGAAGCGACGAAGATGCATGCCTTAACATGATTGTTACTGCACTGCCTCTCGTCCAATTGATCTAACGGAACGTGCTTGCTATGCGACTCTCCCCTCGCCTGAGCTACCTGCTGCATGATGAATTGCGGTGTTGCCTTATGCTGTGTATACAAGACTGGTTTGTCCCCGTACTCGACTGATCCAGCGGACTTCCTGGCTTTCCAGCCGCGCCCTCCCCTCCTTCACGTTGCCGCACTGAGGTGTTGGCATAAGTCTCTCCGACTCATTGCGCTTTTCCAAACAGACTCTCGCTCGTCATCCGCTCACATCTCTTCACGTCCCCGCCGTCCCGCTCCGCGCAAACTTGCCCGGCTGCCCGGGGTATTGCCTCGGCGTACCAGGGGCGACTTGCTGCCCCTGCCCTTGCGCCAGCGCCGGCCCACTCTGCTGCCGCGGCATCGGACTCGCGGACCGACTCCCGCCATTGACCCCCTTCGGCTTCTTCACCTTCTCACCCCGCATCGCGTCCTCTGCCGGCCGCTTCGTCCCGCTCAGCCTACGCTCATGCTGCCCCAGGGGGACCGGCGTACCCGCCGGACGAGGCGGTAGCCCCGCCGAGAGCGGCGTGCCCGGCTGCCGGCCAGGGGGCGGCTGCGTCGCGCTTCGGTGCTTGTGTCCCGCTTGACCCGGACCTCCTTGCAGCCGCGGCGTGCCGGGCGTGCGGCCCGCGCTCGCGGCCGGACGGTCGTACGGCCCCGGGCGATTCGGGTGGGGCTTGGGTGTCTTGCCATACCCTGGTGACTGGGCCGCGTAGCTCGGGCGCGAGTCCATGCTGAAGTTGCGCTGATGGACCCCTTGAAGGAAGGCGGGCCTTGGTGGAGGAATGGGTGGACCGGGCGTAGCGGGCGAGGCGGGCGCGGGGGACGAGGCGGTATGCGGGGATGAGAATCGCTCGAGGGCGTTTTGCAATAGCCGATCGCGCTTGTTGCGCTTAATCTGGAGTCAGCGAGATAAAGTCACAGTTTGGAAGCCAATCACGCACTCTCCGGGCGTTTTCGCTCTGCTCCACACCGTCCTTGCTGCCGGGCTTGTACCCCTCGACGACGATGCCCGCAGGGATCTTCGCTCGCTGCATAAAGTAGTCGAGCGAGAGGTGCTCGACGCCGCGACCGGACCAGTCAGGTGGAGGGGGCGCGGCCGTCCCGGGTAGAGGCGGGTGTAAGAGATCGGCGAGGAGGTCTCGGAATATCCGGTTCGAGTCTTTGTCGTCGCCGGTGGGTAAGGGGTCTGCGCATCAGCAAAAAATTCCTGCCCGACCAGGCAATTCCGAGACCACTCCCGCAAGACTCACCAATGCAGTCGGGTATGAGGTGCGTGTACCCTTTGTCTATTTTCGGCATGCCCGACTCGATCGTCCGCTTCTTTTTCTGGCCAGACTTCTGCGCGGCGTTGCCCTCGGCACTCTTGTCCTCGCCTGGCCCGCTCAGACCCGCTCCACACGCAGTCCGCTTGTGCCCTGCGCCCGCTGCACCGTCCATTCCGGATATGTTAGACGTCTTGATGATCGGCTTCGGTTTCGTCTTTGCAATGGACTCGACCTTGGGCTTTGTGACCATCCGCGATGGGCCCGCTGGTGAGTCGGCCAGGTCGTCCTTGGTGATGGTCTTGCTGTCGCCGTGCGTTGAGCCGACAGGCCTGTCCCAGTACTTGGCATATGGGTTGGCTTTTCGTGCCGGTGCGGTTGTACTTGGCTGCAGCGGGACCGAGGAGCGGATCTTCGGCTTCGTCTCGGTCGATACAGCAGCGGGGGCGTCAGACCGGATTGTGTCCTCTGGGTGCACGACATCGACGTATGGCCGGAAGTATTGGTTGACGTGTGCGCCGAGGTGAAGCGCGGTGACGAGATCTTGTGATGGATGGTGTTTGATCGGGGGGTTGTCTGAAAGTCAGGGCTGCAGAGTGGGACCATTGGTGGCATGGCAGAACACGTACTCTTCGACGCAGACACGTCCCGCAGGATCAGCTTGGACTCGTTGTACAGCCGCATGGCATCAACATCCTCGCTGAGAGCCGTGACGTCGTCTGTCGGGGTCGATGCCGGGTCGGAAGGCAGGACAAAGGCGGTGTAGTCGTTGAGATTGTACAACGGGTACGCCCATCTCGGTTGCGCGAAGGCTGCCATGTTGTCGGGTGACCTGAGGGCAGACGTGGAGGGCAGGCGTAGAGCAGCTGTAGTCCCTCCCGATGAAATCTGCTGCCTTCTAGCCGTCTCCTGAGCCCGTGTCGTGTGTGATACTCGGGAAGATGAACAAGGATGAAGGACAAGGGGTGAGCATGATGAGCTGGGTTGAGCTGTCGTTAACGGGTGATTGCTCAAAGTGGGTGGCGACAGAGCGGAATCAAATTTCAGGCACTGTTCGGCCATGTCCGCTGGTTCTGTCGACGCGTCGAGGAGAGAAGTCAAACACAGTCAATCACTCAACCCATGCATGCACAGCATACTCTTCAATCTCCACAACCCCATGCCATGATCGAACGCAGAGGATCACAGCATGCCAGCGCGGTCTTATCCTCGACCGGATCCACCCACGGTCGGAGCAGATCCGTAGGTGGTATCACCTTTGGCGGCGGCCCGGGCGGCAGCGTGCCCATGAGTCCGGGGGCGAGTCTCGGAAGTCCCATGATGGGCGGCGGGGGTGGATCGGAGCAGGTATGGGCAGACATACAGGCTCGGTGAGCTGCTCCATACATGTCGGTCTCCAGCTGACTGTCAGGACCTTCTGCAGATGGTATGTGCCCTTTGCTAAACGCCGCTGGGACGAACTGATGCGCAGGCTGAATGTCAAGCTGGAGATGAAAGGCGTAGAGCCAATGCAGGACCTGGTCAAGGACTTCTCAAACGGTGTCAAGCTAATTCAATTGCTGGTGAGCTCAGATGGAACATTCGCTCGCACAGCTGACGCCGCAGGAGATCATGTCAGAGTCGAGCCTGGGCCGGTACAACCTCCGCCCAACAATGCGGGTCCAGAAAGCCGAGGTCAGCTAGCAGCTTCCTTTGCGTTCATTGAGCTGACGGACAGAACGCGTCCAAAGCCCTCAATTTCATCCGCGAACGCGGCGTCAAGCTCACCAACATCGGTGAGCTCATGACTCGTCTCGACATGATGAGCTGACGATAGGACCGGAGGATATCGTCGACGGCAACCTCAAGCTCATTCTGGGCATGATCTGGACGCTCATCCTGCGATTTACCATCGCGAGCATCACGTACGTATATGGCAACGCTCGTCATCGTTGGGCACTGATCCGCAGGGAAGAGGGTCTCTCGGCACGCGATGGGCTGCTGCTGTGGTGTCAGCGCAAGACGCAGGGGTACCCGGGAGTGAATGTCCAAGACTTCAAGAAGAGCTTCTCGGATGGTCTTGCGCTGTGAGTCCGGAACATGGCGATCGTATTCAGCGCTCATGATAGGTGCGCTCTCATACATAAGCACCGGCCGGAGCTGCTCGACTTCTACAAGCTCGACCCGGAGGATCGGAGGGGGAACACCGAGAAGGCGTTTTCGGTCGCGGAGCAGTATCTTGGCATTCCGGTGAGTGGGTGGTGCTGGGCACGGGACGAAACGCTGACCGCAGCGTTTGCTAGAGGTAAAAGACCTGTGCGACGTGCCGACGCCGGACGAGCGGTCTGTCATGACCTACGTTGCCGAGTTCTTCCACAAGTTTAGCTCTGAGGGTGAGTGCATGCGTCGCGTGTCACTTTGGAAAATGGCCCAGGCGCTGACCCGCAGACAAGATGGAGACGGGCGCCAGGCGGATCGAGAAGTTTGTCGACGTGATCCAGGGACTATGGCGAGTCATTCGAGTAGGCGTCTGCTCCGTGCTGATGGCAGGACGAACAAGAATGATTTTGAGCGGCGCATGGTCATCCTGCTGCAGTCCCTGGAGGACACCTCGCGGTCGTGGCAGGCCGCTCCGTCGCCGACAAACTATCCGGACGCCATGGCCGTGCTGGGCCAGTTTGCCGAGTACAAAAAGACGAGCAAGCGGTCTTGGGTGAAAGAGCGACAAGAGCTCGCGGCGCTGTATTCGAATATCCAGACCAAGATCCGGACGTACGGCCTCGCGGCGTGGGAGCCGCGCGAGGGACTCAAGCTGGAGGACCTGGAGGTGCGGTGGGCAGAGTTCCTCCGGGCGGAGGGGACGCGGAGTCGCGCTATCAACGCAAGAATACGGGAGTGAGTGGTTATTGTGGTGTAAGACGGTAGGAGGTATCCGCTCATGCGCAGGATCAAAGAGGCGCTGCGGAAGAGCTTTGCGCAGGCAGCAGAGGCCTTTGTGGTCCGGCTGCAAAAGGTCGAGCAGGCCATAGGCGCTCTGAAGGGCGCGTTGCCGGTGAGTCGGTGCCCTGACATCGGCACGAGCTCATGACAGGACCAGAAGAAGACGCTGCAGGCGCTGTCGAACTCGATCCCGACGCTCAGGAGCACGCTGTCGACAGAGATCAGGGCGTGGAACGATGCGTGTCTCGAGGCGAAGGTGGAGGAAAACGATTACACCGTGTTGACGTTTGACGACCTCGAGTTTGAGCTCGAGCTCACCGAGGGCGGCATCCGGAAAAAGATTGCCTTTGTGGATAACCAGGTGAGGCGGTCGCCCGAATGGGCTGGAGCAGTGGCGGAAGCTGATGGGCAGATGGTCTCGGCGACACATACGAACATCACGCCGGCGCGGAGGGAAGAGTTTGAAGCGACGTTCAAGCACTTTGACAAGGACGACACGAATGTGGGTCGTTGCCGCTGCTGTTGGTGCTGGTCTTTGCGAGGCTGACGAGCAGACGCTTCAGCTGTGGGAGATGCATTCGGCGCTGGCGAGTCTGGGCATTGTCTACGCGGTGAGTAAGGCCGTACGACTTTGATCCTGACCTGACCGCAGGACCCCGAGATCGAACAGATCTATGCGCAGTTGGAGTCAGAGTTCGGGGCGGTGACGTTCGAGGCGTGGCTGGCGCTGCTGGTGAGTTTTAACAAACGTATGATTCAAGCTGATGCCAGGTGGATATCACACAAGACGACAGCTCTTCGCCTGATCAGCTGCGCGATGCGTTCCGGGGCATGGCAGAGGACAAGGTGGGTGGTGCAAGCCTTATTAGCGGCAGCCGGCGCTCACGCGCAGCCCTTCGTGACGGACATAGACTTTCAGCAGGCCCGCCTGCCGAAGGAGACGATACGATTCTTGGAGGAGATCATGCCTGCGAGCGAGTACACGACGAACAAGGAGTACGACTGTGAGTGCAGCGGGGGAACAGGAGGCGGGTAGGTTAGACTGATGCCAGATCAAACATTCTTGGAAAAGACATTTGCGACGTGAACGCGATAACGATTATGCCTGTTACGGCGAGTACGGCAAACACGGCAGTTACGAAACCCCCGCACGGCAGGCATGTATGGGATAGTACCCTGGGTGGTGTCTTTGGGAGTGTACATAGATGTTCTGATGCATTGTATGCATGGATGGATGTATGCTTGATGAGCGAGGTGGGGATAAAAGTGCCACACTGCGAGGTCGCGGGGAGATGGGCGATGACGCTGGGTGTGAAGCTGTCCAGGGCGTCGGTCGATTGGGCGCGCGTGTGGGGAGGGGCAGAGCAGGGCGGAGAGCACCCCTTCCATACACCTATTGACACCCATCCACATCCTTGCATCCTATCTCCACAGCCCTCCCTCTCACTCCATCTAGATCCATCATGGTGAGCCCTTGTCGATGCTTTCTCGAGCCAAAGCTAACCCGCAGTCGTCCGGTGTCCAGCCTGTGAGCCTTGGTCTCTGGCCGTGTTTGCCCTGCTGGGTACCCCGATAGCCCATCAAGCTGATCGCATGCGTTGTTATTGTCTTCCTTCTGCCCCCTCCTCACTTGTACACCTGTCCCCGACACGTCTCGCTGCTTCTGCTCGCCGCGCGTCCGCCGACAATCGACACGACGTCCCAATGCTGGACTTGATACGCCGACGCCCATCCCGTATCTTGCACCTCGCCCGGTCGTCTCGCGACATCGCTGTTACTCCGACACACCACCACGCTGGACACCGATATCTACCTCCGCGTCGCGGGCTCATCTTACTCGTTGCGCACGCGCACGTCGCCCCCGGCTGATCTCGCACACCCGCTAACACCCACCACCGTCTCCAATCGCACGACCCCCCGTCCCAATCCGCCTTACTCCTCTCCTCCCATCGCCCCCTCCCTCCCCTCTTGATCGCACACCCGCGACATGTAACAGACCCCCGAGTGCCTCGAAAAGTTCCAGGAGCTCAAGCAGGGCAAGAAGCTCGCATACGTCATCTACGGCCTGTCCGAGGACAAGCGCTCCATCGTCGTCCTCAAGACGAGCGAGGACAAGGACTACGACGCGTTTGTCGCAGAGCTGCCGGAGAAGGACTGCCGATGGGCCGTGTACGACTTTGAGTACACCTTGCCCGGCGGTGAGGGCATCAGGAACAAGTTGACCTTTGTGCAGTGGTGAGTGGGCAGAGTCATCGCGGGCGGGCAGGGTGGAAAGGGCGGCACTTGCGGCACTTGCGGGACGCTACGAGGGCAGAAGAGGGCATACATACCCGTGCGGGCATGCGCGCCGTCACGTCGCTATGGACCGCCGCGTCGCTTTGGACGACTCCATCCCACCTCTCCCGAGCAACCGATCGACTCCCCACACGCAGCCGCCGTCACACGCTCCCCGCTAACTCCAGGTCGCCCGACGACGCGTCCATCAAGGCCAAGATGATCTTCGCCTCGTCCAAGGACGCCCTGCGACGCCGACTCGAGGGCATCCACATAGAGATCCAGGCGACCGACTACTCGGAGATCTCCAAGGACGCCAGTGGGTTGCGCCGGTTCTGCACGTCGTGAGGACAAGCTAACGCCCAGTCCTCGAGAAGGCCAACCGACGATAGACTACCTTCCGCCGCGTCCACATCTCCACCCGTTCGTGAGTAGCCCCTGCCCAAGCAGTCTCAGCCGAGATATATGCGGCCGTGGCGCCCGACATCGAGCCTCGCTGACACCAGCCCGATCTGCTGTCGATCCCCGTCCGCTGAAAATACCCTTTACCGACCCGCCCACCCTCCCATTTTCCGATTGTATGCCTGACAGTTCATTTGCCAGGGCATGCAGATTTACCACCAATTGTTTGGGGGAAGGGCAAAGGTCACCTTATCGATCCGCGATCCACAAAGCCCCTGAGTCGTGTCAATTGAATTTGAGCGGTGGACTGTCAAGACGAAAGTGTGTCTGGATTGGAATCAGGATTGAGAAGTCACCGAGCGCCTGTGTCGGGGGTTTGAGCTTGATCGACGACTGTGTACCATTCGCTTCCATTCGAGCTCGATTGACGCCGTCAGGTCAAGGAGGGAACCGAGTCATCCGAGATGCACTCATGACTTCAGCATGCTCAGCATGCCGCGCTATGCGCATTTCGGCCGCCCTTCGCACGCGTTCAGCCAGGTCTACGGCTTTGCAGACGCATGGTATTATGGCTACGCATATGGCGTACATGACGCCGTGGACCAGTTTGTCTGGCGCCGAAACTTGTGATCAACGGTGGGATGCCTCATGTCAAAAACAGGAGGGAGGCCAGACTACAAGCAGGACTATGGCGAAAAGAAGCATGGGCACGGAGTCGAGGACGTAGAAGGCAGCTTCGCTTCGTGCAAGCGTCGAATTGCCCCTGCGTGATCAGCTGCCTGACGTCTCTTGC
>CAUG01000054.1:0-31836 GCA_000442785.1 Papiliotrema flavescens NRRL Y-50378
GTAAGGTCAGGCAGAGTCTCGACTCTGACAATGTACAATGTTGGCCTCGCATGGAGGCATGCGGCTCAGAGCCTGGCAGGCGTGCAGCCCCACGATCTGTGCCGACAAAACATGTCCTTCAGCCTCGAACCAAGGACGATGTGAGCGGAATGTGCAACGTCATGTGCAGGTGAAGGCCAGCGGTTCCAGTGCCACGCCAGACTCGTATAGTACAGCTCGCTTTCCTGTCGGTCTCTGGGCGCAGTTGGGCTCTACTGTGCGTGGTGTGCACGCAACAGCATACAACAACTGCGCGGACTGTGGCCTTATCTACGCATTGCCACGACCTCAAACCTGCCATGACCGCGGACCCTACCACCGCCGCACCGCTGCCACCACCGCACCAATTTTGGCATGCAATGACATCGACTGCCAGTACGTGTTGCAAGTCGCGACGCCGGTCGCTCGGGACAGACCCATATGACGCATTGACTGGTGAATCACAGCTTCAGATCGTTTTGGTGCTGCCCGACCAGCACGGAGCGCGGGCAGATTCGCGCCTGCTGTGGACCCGCCTTCCAGCCGTAAATCGAAGCTCGTTTAGAGCTTGTCTAGGTCAGCACTCGCCCGACAGTCCTTCCTCTCTCAAGCAAGAGAGTACACGAAACCTCGTTGTAGCTGCAACCAATCCTCAGAAAAGGTATTGCGCTATGTGTCCGAGGCAGATCAGACCGTGACGCCGTGAACGACACCTGACCTGATCCCTATACGCTGACGGCTTTCTACACCCTCAGATCAGCTGAGCATGCCAGGATTTGAATCGACCCATGAGATCTCCATCCTGAACACGGAGTGGCCCATTGAGACCACCCGCGAGCTTGTGGAGGACTTCATCCGGTCTGGGAGCCGCGACGAAAGTGAGTCAACTCCACTGAGACAAGCTCATGCAGCAGCATACGCATCGCGACTGACAACCTGTGTGCGGTACTTAATTGGCATGAATACCCTGCACACGGGCTTCCTCGCATCCTTGCGCGAGTCCCTGTCGGACAAACCAACCCTCTCACAAAGAAGGCTGGCGGCGTTGAGTCAGAACCTGAGCGAAGCTGATGCTGATACTGGATTGCTTCGCTTCTCCTCGGATCAAGGACGCATGAATGCAACTTACGCAAGGATCCTCACCGCCATCTCCGAGGCTGTAGTGGACAGGACTGACCACTGGTTCGAGCTCGCCATCATGGTAGTGGAAGGAGCTTATGATCCCTCGGTGACAGGTCCGCGTGGCTTTAAAGTTGACGAGAGTACCGCCCGATCTCGAGCGGAGTCCAGTATGCTGGCCATTCAGAATAGTCAAGCCCTGCGCAACTTATACAATACCAAGGTCGCTGCTTATGACGCCCTCCTAAAGAGTACGGCGTCGGCGGATCCGAGATGAGGGCCATTCGCTGGTGAAACTTGGCGGTCGCGGCCAAGGACCGCGTTTGTCTCGTGAGGTTGTGTGGACCGACAAATCCGACAGACGTACATACAATGTGGATTGAGCATGCGAGAGCAAATGAACAGGTCTTTCACGCGCTCGATGCAAGCTCGTTCCTCCCGCCCTGCTTTCCTTGCGTACAACAGCTTCTCAGTTGGCCAAATGCAGCCACAGTTCCGTTTACTGCGGCCTTACTGTCAATCTTTCGCTTATCACTCTCCGGCGTCGACAAAGCACTCAACTATAGAGTCAAAGAGGAGGATGACGCATGGAGGCCGCGAACTGTCCGTTTCTTAGCTTATCTGACACCGGTGCGAGGCTCAGGCACCGAACACGCCCCTATATGCAGCGCCAGACCCGCATAAAGGAAGGAATGCGGTCCCCGAGAGACGTGCAGCCACACAGTGTATGCTGGCAGAGCGTAGCGTTACAGCCCTGGGTGATGATGCTTTGAACAAAGCCCTCCGTCGTCACTCAAGACAAAAGGCAAGAGCTCCAATGCCCAATTTACGTTTGCATGACGTACTGTACGTTGCGGAAGTCCTCGCTTGCCCGCTAAGATCGGTAGCTCACCGATTATGATTGGAAGCCCAGTGTGCGCAGTAGCATACGAGAGCTGCCAAATCCTTGCTACATGTCACAACATTGGCAACGCTTACCTATACCTGAGTCAGTCGTTCCCGCCAGCCTACGAGAAGATGTCCATACCCAGGAGCTCCGGGTCAACTGACGGCGTCCGACCGACGTCTCGACAATCTGTCACCAGAACTCCGCTTCCCAGACACCTCTACAGCGATCTTCCCAACGTCTGCATCCCCGTCGACGAGTTTCCCGACGACGCAGCCACAGACCTGGTTTGTGCGCTCGCGACAATGCGCAGCTTTGATCCAGGTGAGCGCCCCTTTGTTGTCAGGCTCACACGCCAGCATACGCAACCACCCTGATGCGCCACATGTCCGAAGATATTGGGCTACGGCATCTGGCTCGGGAATTTCGAAACTCTCTGCGGACGTTGAGATACATCGAAGGACGAGACGAGCAGATGAAGCTCGCGGCGATAAGTCAGGGCGTTGCTGAGAGCCAAGCAGACACTGCGACGTTGTGCTTCTCCACGGATGCCGCGCGGATGACCGCGACGTACCAAAGGATCGCTCTTGCCATGAACGATGCCTGCATGTTGAAAAATGCGGAGACGTTTGCGATCGCCATCTCGAAAGCGGACAACTCCCTTCGTTGGCGATACAGCGGATACAGGATCCGCGTCGACTCCGAAGTAGGGAACAATGCTTACATGACCGCCTTGCAGGTGAGCCCTTCGCTCCATAGACTCTACAACACCAAAGTCGCTGCAGCAAAAGCGGGGTCAATGTGCAGTAAGATAAGCGTACCGCCCGACTTGCTCTGAGCCTGCATTTGCCTCTGTGCACAAGCCTGGGAGTAGGAGGCAGCGCATCGGTTCGATCCTGTCTGACCGCTCCCACGTGTGCATCGTATTGGACGATAGAACTCGGGTCACTGTATCATCCCTGCCTGTACATTGATGAATCTTTCGGAGATTGATCCTCCCATTTTCCGTTCCTGCCCGTCCAGATACAAGTGTCAGCGATGGCACGCGGAAGCACATAGGGGTGCTGACTGCGTCATCGTCGATCTGTGGAGCGGCCTCACGCGTGCACCCTTTCAGACTCCTGGCGCACAAGGAGGACAGTCCACCTTGTGGCGCCCGTAAAAGGAGCAGCAAACGGCTTATGCCTCTTAGAGGGAACCCAGATAGGCGCACTACATTCGCAGCCCGGGAAACGAAATCCGCCACCGCAAACTCGTTCTACTGTAGCGTTCCCCCGGGCATATCGCCCTGAGCCCGCTGACCTAGCCCTTGCGCACACCACTCCTCCCCCCAGGATGTCTTCCATAGACGATCTCACAGTCCCGGTGTCGAAAATTCCTGACAATCTTCTTCTTGCACTGTCTAAGGTTTTCAACCACGAAGCATGCACCACTAAAGGGAGGCAACGAGCGCTATCCTGCTCACGCACCAGATTCCGGGGACGCGCTCCACGCGAGGCTCTTGGAGCTCATCACGCGCGAGAAACTCATCGAAGACATCCGCGCATCGCTACAGGCGTACACCCCCGCCAGTCCATCCGACTTCACTCAGAAGTGGCTTGAAGCTCTCAGTCGAGGTTGTCAGGATGAAGATCAGGGCCGCCCGAGTGACGTGACGTTCACTGTTGACAGGCTGCGCATGGGTTTAACAAGCATGAGATTCTTGACTGCCATTGCCGACGCCTACGAGTACAGAAACGAAGGTCACTATATGGGGACCTTGGATGAAGTGAGAGCCCGTGAGCCAGAGAGCCTCGATCCAGACTTTTGGGACCAGGAACTCTTACGTGCGAAGATGGAACCACTCCTCTCCGAGTTCCACGCGCGTCAGGTGCAAAGGTCATCCTCGTCTGGTCAGTCAGGTCCAGACCAAGCGGTGGAATTCGAGTGCCTCCCTGATACCGTTGTCTGAGATGAGTGCGGTGATTGTCCCGACGACTGATGTCTAAGGAACGGAGTGTTACATGAACAACGCTGGGTTCCTGAACTCCGCTCGCTCGCATTTTCGCTTCGTTTTTGTACACTTATGATCACGATGAATGACTGGGCGGCCCTCAGTTGTCGGTCGGTACCTGCGCAACATTTAGCAGAACTGCTAGATAACATACATGTCATCTCATGCTCAGACCTAGCGGTACTCGTCTAGCTGCAGTGGTCTATACGTCTAACGCGCATTGCGCACAATGCGCTGCCGCAAAGCATCAAACACCGTCCACCCTCTACACCGAGTTATCAACGCAAGAGAACGGGCTTGAGATATCGCCGTCTTTGAAGCTGTTGTTGATAGACACCACCGACCCATACGTACCCGCAACCATGAGGAACCAGCCTAAGACGAAGAACGTCGCGTTCATCGCCATGAGCAGCTTCCACGCAAGCGTGCGGGGAGCGCGCCAATTGTCCCACATCCACATGTACGCCTCTGTCTGGACACAGATGAGCGTGCCGAGCAGGGCGCCGATGAGGCCCACGAGGTCGTCGAAGAACGGAATAGCCTCGGCGATGATGAAAGAGATGGCGCAGTTGAACACGACGCACGAGTACCATACGACTCGGTGTTGCCATGTGTTCTCGGAGAGGTGGCGCGAGTTTCGAAGGAGCCGGACGAAGATGTACTTGGCGGGGATGTGGGTGTAGAGGACACCGCCAGCGACGAGACCGGGGAGCGCGATCTGGCGTCAGCGGATACTCAAATGAAGGGGTAGCAAATCGCGGGAGGCAACAATGGCGACGACAATGATGATGGTAGTGTCAAGGACCCGCCGTGGTGGTCCGGCAATAGTGAGGCTCGCCCTCCCGTCTTGTCCGCCCTTGGACCCTTGCCTCTGCAGACATATGGGCGGAACCGATCTCGGGGTGGGTAAAGGCAGTATGGTTGCTCAGAAACACTCACGCCGTAACAGATCCGCTTGAAGAGGGGACCGGCGGAACCAAGTGCAGGACTAGCGATGTACTGGCCGACGTAGTGGTAGATGACACATCCGATCACAAGGTACTGTCATCAGCTACCTTCGAGCCTGGATTCCACGCGCCCAACTCACGATCATGGTGACGAATCCCTGTCCGAGAAGCACGGATCGGGTGTACTTGCGTTGATCCCGCATCTCTCCGACGATGTTGAAATAGTTCGGCGTGCTGCAGTAAGCAGCTGAAAAGTGGGGCTGTGGCGACCTCGCCACACTTGGCGACTCTGCTCGTACTCACCCAGCGTAAGCGAGAATAACCACGCTGACGGCGTTGATGCCATCCACGAATGACGGCGAAGCGGCGGCCTGGGTCATTTTGTCCGGGTGGTCAGGCGGGTTGACGCCAACGGCAACGGTGAGGGTGATGAGAGACCCGAGAATCGAGACCAAGCCGACCCATCCAATCCACGAGATTCGGTCGAGCGTCTGAATAGCAGAGAAGCCGCCGATGATTATAGCGCCGACAACGACCCATACAATCGTACATGTGGGGTGAAGTGTGATGGCGTTGAAAGCGATCGAGATGGCCAACATTGTGGACCCTGGCATCAGCTTCCGCCACATCATCTTCGAGCTTCTCCAGTCGCCCCTGAGCATTCTCCTGCTCTTCTACACACCTGCGATTGCTGTAGTTTCAAGCCAGTATGCGAAGCCTGTCGTTAGAAAAGATGTGGAGAAGGAAGTCATGCGCGCACCCAGAATTTCTCTTCCAATGGGTCCGCCGAGGATGTACCCAACACTGGCCATCAGCATTTGGGCTTACACGGAGAGCTGCTCGCCTCCACCCACTCAGCCAAGGTGTAGACTTCGGGATGCGCTAGCTTGAACGTTCCCACAACGTAGTCAGACCAAGTGATGATAGAGCCTGAGGGTCAGATCCGGTCGACTTGGAGAGAGTGCTCTGTGGCACGGCGTCTGGTAATAATGAGAAGCGGAACTGACCGATGACGATGATAACAGTAATACCGGGACCGTAGCCCAGGGTGTCCAGAACAGCCGGCTATGGGTGAGGAGCTGTCCGCTGACGAAGATGGACGTGCTTACCAATGCCAGCACACCGAGACCGATTTGCGACTTGACTTCCAGGACGGACGCTCGAATCCTAGGTCTGAGAGGCTGCCCCGATTTCCCCCCTGCGTTACTCACCAGCCCAAGTTCCTGTAGTTCGGACCGTCCTCCCGGATCTCTCCCCAGACAGCGTCAATGACCTTCATATCCTCAGCATGCTTTTCCGCTTCCGTCTTGCCGCCCGACTCCAGATCGCTGCGTTTGGCGGCAGGCTTCGACAAGCCGTATTCTTCAGGTCGCACAGTATCCACAGAGTTCGACATGATGGATGAGGGTAACACAAGAAGCCGACGAAACGAGTCGCTTCCTTTTCATCTACGAGCCCCTCATCCGACTCGCTAAGTAGCGCGGAGATACAGCTCGCCCGTCTCCCATCATTCAGCTTGTTTGGCTCGGGGTGGCCGAAGCGAGGTTAGCGTCAAAAAGTTGCTGTTCTCCACAGATGTTCGAGCGGGCATGGTGCTGCAAGCGAGCTGTGCCGCGTGGCCCCGGGTGACACAACGTCAAAACGCTGGCGTAAGATGGCTATGACGTGTAGGAAAGCTGAAACTTTTTTCTGAATAGGGCACGCGAGGCCTCGGGTGTGGGTCCGCCCGTAACCGGGCGGCAAGTTCAATCCGTCGGCATTAGCTGGCCGTGCCGGTTTAGTCGTGCGACGTCTGTGCCAAGACTGGTGGATGCATTGCTCGCATGGGTACAAAAATATGCCTGTAGCACTGTACACGCCCAAGACGCGCTACTCGCCCTTTGGAGTTTCGAAATGAAGTGGCTTTTCCAGCTCGTCGGCCGGCGTGCGCAGGATCATCGGCGACGGAGCCGAGCCGCTGGAATTCGTCGTCCTGTCATACTCAAACGTCGACCCCGTTGATCCTTGACCCCTTGATCCATTATTAGCCTGCTCAGACTCGCCCCGCTCCGACGCGACTCCATACTCGCCGTACGAGTAGTCCAGGGGTGGAAGAACCACACCGAAGGGAGTATCACCCTGATACCCTTCCACTCGTCGCTCCACTTCGGTGACTCCGAATCCGTTTGCATAGGCGCTTTCGCCGTGGGGTGCGGTGACCTTGGAGGTGAAGTCGAACATCGAGCCTCCTCGGAGAGTGCGACGCGCGTTGATAGTGAAGAGCATCGATAAGGCGTACAACTCAGTGATGATCTCGATCAAAATCCAAAACAGGGTGCCGCCGGGACCGCCCGTGCGGTGTGCCGGGTCGCTTGCGAGAAAGATAACGCACATGGTCGCGCCGGCGATGTGAGTCAGCAGGACCGTCTCGAGCGTGAGGGCGATGAGCCGAGAGACTATCCGGGGCGAGGACGAGCGGTGTGGGCGCAGGCGGAGCACAAGCACAAGGGTGATGCCGCCGTCGACGCAGGCCGAACACCCCATCCATGTGATCGCCACGATCTGGGAGGGGATGCCAATGGTCGATGTCGTGTGCCTCCATTCGGACTCGGAGACGAATGGCGCTTGGGACCAGATACGAGCAGTCACAGCGAGACTTGGGTCAGCGGGGTCCACCAAGCTGGGTTCGGTGACTCACCCTATTCCGCAGGCCAAAGTAATTGTCGGCAGGACCCAGACGAGTATGCCAAACCAGCGCTTTCGGCCCATGAGAATCCACGCTCTCCGCCCGAAGTAAAGCTGACCCGTATACGCCATGAGGGGAATCTTCCGTCAGCTCAGCGACGCCCAAGGGCACGCACTCACCAAGCCATCCTGGAAGCTGAGAGGCCAGAAAAATTCCCCCCACACTTGTGGCCGCTCAATCCCGTCGACAAAGTACTTCCACCCCGCCCCTATAATGATCGCCATCTGCAGCGAGCTCAGCAGGAAGATCCATGATACCAGCGCTTTCGTGCGGAAAGGGTCGGCAGAGTACGTCGTGAAGTACGTGTAGATCTGGGTCACGTGAACACCAAACAGCCCGAACTGTTGTGAGCGATGGATGTATTGCCGGTCAGCATTCTCAACTCACGGCCATGTAGCTGCCTACGAGGAAGCCCGTGGGAATCACGGGGTACGGATTATGGCTGCCGGCCGTCGCGGCGTCCATGCTGACACGCCGACGAGCTGTCAACAAGGCGGCGCGTCCAAGCAGCACCTCGTCACAGCGGGCGAGATGTTGGCGTGTCGATCTCGAAAAGGGTTGAAATCGCGATCAAGCTCGATGCGCTGGGATAAGGTTCCTATGACTGTGAATGACAACACATGGTCAACATGCACGAGATGATATTGCGAGCCATGGGCGTTCACGTTGTGCAGATCCTGGCGTCCTGGCGTTTTTCCAGCACCGTGCAGTCCGGCCATTGCACCGGGATTTAAGGTTTGGCCCGGAAGCTGCAGCTCGCGAGGGCTCGACCGCCCACAGATAGTGCAATGTCTCATTGCGCCACCCAGGAGAGATCGGTGGAATCCTGGAAAAAGGGGAAAGGGAAGGGTAATTTTGCTAATTGGCATTACAACTGGTTTAAGGTCATTACGATTCGGCCCTCGCCGCTCGCAATAACAATCCTTGACGTCATTACGATCAAAAAGACCGTCGTCGCTGCTGCGCTCACTGCCGACCTCGGCCTCGCAGTCGCCCGTATACACGAACGACATCAAAAGGTGGACTGCTAGAGGTGACGAGGCCTACAGACGTGGTACCGATTTGACAGCACGACACTAACGGCCTGGTGGGATTTATCGAAAGCCCACAAACTCTTAGCCCCTTCGCTACCCTACGCCATGAGCAGTACGACCGAACCGCAGCCGCCGGGCTCGAAGCCCCAGGCTCAGAAAATCTCGTACGCCTCGAGTCACTCCCGACTCGGCACACTATGGTCCAGGCAGCTACCAGAGTACTCGGGCTGGCTTCCTGTCGGCGCCGTCGATGTGGAATTTCCAATAGAGAAGCAGACAATAGGTCGATTCGTCCACAAAAAGGTGCCCGGCAGTAAGGCTGGGGTGGAGATCGACACGGTGCTCTTCACCATGTTTTACCCGTGTCAGGTGGACGGGTCCAGGGAGAGGGGAGCGGTGTGGTTTCCGAGGTACGTTCGCGCATCAGCTTAGCTTCCATCGTGTCCTCGCGGTCTTTCAACCCGTCGGGCGATGGTCGTCGAGGAGCGGCCGACTGCCAGAAGAGAGGGAAATGCGGGCAGGCAGGATCAGAACGGCCCCAGAAACGTCCTCAGTCCCGCCATGTGGAAGCACCGCTCACGCGCAGATTCGGACCGACTATAGACGGGTTTCTCAAAATGGCTGGAAAGTCTTCCTGGTGGCTTAGTCGCTTAGCCTGTAGGCTGCCCATGCTATCGATCTGTCATCGCACTGCTCATCGCAGACATCCCGGCCTTCCCCGCAGTGCACGGTCTCAAATTCCCCGTCTACCAGCGAGCACCCATCTTACCGCCCACAACCGATACCAAGGAAAACGGCCAGTGGCCGCTGATCATCTTTTCTCACGGCGTCGGGTGCTCGCGTTTGATGTACACCCACATATGCGGCGAGCTTGCCTCGAGGGGATACATCGTAGCTGCCGTCGAGCACCGCGATGGGACAGGACCGAGCGCGAGAGTCACCAACGCAGAGGGGGACGAGAAGGATGTCGAGTTTCTACGGTGGACCGATCTGGAGTGAGTCAGCTTCCCCGCGTTGGATGCTCATTGTCAGCTGGCCAGACTTCCCAGAGGATGCGCAGCCGAAGACGGACAAGACATTGCGCGAGGACCAGCTGAGTATACGGCTTGTGGAGATGCACTCGACACTGGAGGTCATCAAGGCGTTGACGTCTGGCGGTATCGGCCGAGAGGGACAGGCGCAATTATGTTTGAGAGCAAGTCGGACGTATGACTGGTCGTCGTGGCATGGGCTGGTGGATGTCGGGGATGGCAACGTGTGCTATGCTGGACATTCGTTTGGGGGAACTGCAGTGGTGAGTCTCGAGCGTCTGTCGTTATGAGCATCTTCGACAGACGCTGATCGCAGATCGCCGCGACGTCCGATTCCCGATTCAACCCATCGTCCATCATCGCCCTGGACCCGGCCGTCGAGCGTGAGTGTCCTGTCTGCAGATACGCTTGTGTAAAATTGACACCAGGCATCGAGCCATGGAACGGGGAGATCAAATGCCCCATGCTCAGTATCAACTCGGAAGAATTCAGCGTCTCGGACGACTACACGCGAATGCTCGAGCAGATCCTACCAACGTGCAAGTCGGAGAAACACCTGCTGAGTATTGCCGGATCGACCCACCCGTCGTTTTCCGACGTCTTCCTGATCATCCCTGGGCGCAGTGAGTGGATTCGCACTACAGCTGTCTCGTACAACGCTCATGCCAGTCGCCAGCTGGACAGGCCTCTCTGTAGCCCCATACCAGGTCTTCCTCAAGACGATGGAAGTGATCGACCACTTCCTCGGCTCGGAAGATGACGCCGCCTCGATTCGATGGGACATGTTCAAGCTGGCCACGGCGCTGGAAGGCAAACCAAAGAAGCCGATAGGCCCGCCGGGAGAAGTGTATTATCAGACGGAGTAGATGTAACTCACAACGCTGTATCGTTAGTATCATACCTTGCATCGATTCATATGGCAATCATGGCGACGAGGACACTCGATTGGTGATGCACACATATGCATCGTTGTTTTTGGCTTTTCACAGCTCACGGACAAACAAAAGGGGACAGAACACTACAAAGAGGGACAGGTGACAATGAATAAGTCTTGAAGGGCGTTTGGGCATGCTTGAAGGAGATATCTACGCTGATGATCGCCGGCGGAGAAGGTCAGATGAATAGAGGGGTGTGCGGTGAATCGCGAGACTTAAGGCATGGGGTCAAGGTAGGCTGCGTTCTGCTTACCGTGTCCCCGCGCGCACTGCTCAAGCAGCAGTCTCCGGCTCGGAACCGAAGTGAGGCGGAAAGTGCGCTCCGAAGTGGAAGCCACCTCGTCCACCGCGGTGCCCGAACTCACCTCGCCCTCGTCCAGGACCACCGTGTCTGCCATGCGGGGGCATGTCGAATCCCATAGCAGACCAGGGAGGGGGAGGACCATACCTTGAGAAGACGTCGGCACGATCACTGGGCCCCTCGAACGGCGACGGCCCGTCGAAAGGCGGCGGAGGGAAGGGATGCGCAGAGTGGGCATCGAAGGGATAGGGAAAGCCGGGGTGGCCGTGCGATCCTCGGTGGGGCTTACCTCGGTGCTGGCGGTGGCCTCGGTGGCCGCGGTGGTGATGCGGCGAAGGCGGTGCTTCGTCCGACTCGGAGTCGGAGGATGTTTCCATCGGAGGAGGCCGCGAGCGTGGTCCGTGGTGGTGGGCGAAGTGCGCGCCCGGTGCGAAGGGGAAGGGTGAAGGGGGGAAAGGCGGTGCGGGTCCATGTTCGGAGCCAGAGCCCGGTGGGAATGGACCTGGCCCTTCCGGTCCGTGTCCGTGTCGTCCCGGGCCTCGATGGTGGCCATGTCCTCCTCGCCCGCCCCAGCCGCCGCGTCCGCGCCCGCCGAACATCCCTGGATGGCCTGGGAAGACATGAGGCCCGCCCATGCCGTGTGGTAGGGGACCATGGTGGAAGTGGTCTTTCATGTCCGCCCAGTCGGGGGGAGAGTGGCCCCTGCATCGTCGGTGGTGGTGGCGGGGATGGCCATCCGGGTGTGCGCCTTTGCTGTGGCTCCTAGAGCCACGCGGGACCTTGACCTTGATGATGTATATGCCGGTCACGTTGTCGTCCGACCCGGAGGCGTCGTCGACGGCCGCGAGGTTCTCGTCGCGGTCACCGTTGATGTGCAGCGAGCTGATCTCAGGAAGGGGCGTCTCGTCGCGCTGGACGTCTTCGACCGGGATTGGCATCTCCTTGGCGGCGTCGGGGTTCTTCTCGTTGTTGAGCTGCATCTCGCGTGTGGCCTTGTAGTTTGTGTTTGGAGGGAGAAGGCTTGCTTCGTGAGAGAGGATAGAAAGGAAGGGAGTGAATGGGTCAGTTGAGCAGAAATCATCTTGCAATTATACCATTCCCAAGCTCGGCGATCACTTAGGTGCGCAGCGTACCTCGCAGCTTAACTCGCAGCTCGTGTCAGGCGCTGACGCGTCGTTGGATGCTTTTCATGGTCGTATTGCCAAAGCGCTGTGCAGGACGCGCAGACCGAGTGAGCGTCGATCACAGCCCGGCTGCGAGCGCAGCGGACCAATGCGTCTACTGAGCAAGGATGAAAAGCGACCAGCAAGCGTAGGATCGAATTGCACATCACCCAGACTGCGGCACAGCTCGGTCTTCGGCCTCGCTAAACTCGCCAAAGCTCTGTCACTCACCATCCGCCCTTGTCACAGCATTGCGCTGCTCTGATGAGATTCGCTCTACGAGTAGAAGCCGCCAGGACTGGTCCAGAGACAAAATGCATTGGCCTTCGATGTCTCTTTTGCCGATTCTGTTCCTCTTCTTTTGCCTGGCTGTCTAGTGTAATGTTCACTTCTTCGCTCACACATTTTCGGGCTGTCCCCCACTACTCGTCCTTTCTAATGACCCCTCCTGTCCGGCTCCGTCTTCAAATACCCAAAGTCTTGGCTTTTGATAGATGCTAGGCGGCGAATGCGCACCAGCTATCAAGCTATAGTGTCCGCCTGGTCAAAGTTGAGGATGATAGCTTGATAGAATCGAGTCAACTCGACAACGCTGTCGGCATTCTTGGAGTCAGCTCAGTCCCCCCAAGGACATACTCTCGCAACTCACGATATGCTCGTTGATCGTATGCGCCCCAAACATCTCCTCGAAGGGAGCGTACCTAAAGCGGTAAATATACTTGGTCAGATCCCAGTACCGCGCGGTATCAGTATTCTGTTATCAGCCCTTGCCCGCCTACCAGCCGCCAACTCACCCCGGTCGACATATACGGCGCGACGACGAGGTCGTCTCCCGCCCGCAAGTCCACCAGCGATCCATCAACGGACACCTCGGGCCGACTAGCCCATACACCACGAGCCGTACTGGACAAGAGGGTCCAGCTCGAGCGCGGGTCGGTCGCATCTGTGGGGCTGATCGGCGCAGGGTCGAGGTACTTGCCCTGCCCGCCTCCGCTCGACAATAGCACCTTCGAGCTCGGGATCCCGTGGTGCAGGACGTCTGCGTCGAACCCAATCAGTGTGAGATTGTACGCTTTCACGACTGGCAAGAGGGTCTTAACGATGCGCTCCTCCAGCTCGACGTGGTTCGACGCGACATTGACGCGGTGGTTCACCTCCGCCTTGACCGATTCGGGCTAGCGTCAGCTCGACTCTGGCCGTGGCTCTGGCACGCACCAAGGCGTTGACCTTGATCCCGCCGTTGATGATATCAGCCGCCTGGGTCGTACGCATCAGCGCCTCAATGGCGTTACCCTGCCCCGGACCCGTCGCTGCGCCGCGCACCCCCGAGCGCACAATCTCCTCGGGCAGCACGTTCCACGCCTTGACGTTGCCCGACCGAGCCTTGACCACGACGTCCTTCAGCTTGGTCGGCACGCCGCTAGCATGTCCCGCGGCGCAGGTGACGAACCCGTAGATCGGGTTCTCCTCCGTCAAGAACACGTCGTGCGGGTTTCGTTCGAGCTCCGCGAGCAGCAGCGAGATGAGGCCGATGCCGGTGTGCGTGGGAGGTACTGAGCTGTGGCCCCCGAGCGTCTCCACCGTGATCTGAAGGTTGAATGAGCCTTTCTCGGCCACACCCGGGAGCGCGAACTGCTGGCCCCAGGTATCGAGCAGCCCGCTCCCTTCGTCGATCAAGCTGCGATCAGCGCGAGCCATCCGATCAACACCATCACACCATCGCACTCACAGCGAAAAGGCATCCTTGCCGTACTTGGCCAGGAGATACTCGTTGATCGCGGGCGCACCATACTTGCCGCTCTCCTCATTCGACCCAAAACCAAGGACGATGCCCCGCCTTGGCGCGAACTCGGTCGTCTCGAGCAGATGCTCAAGCGCGCCCAGGATAGCAATGAGGGACGACTTTGTGTCTGACGCGCCGCGGCCCCAGACGTACTTGCCGTCAAAGTAACCGCTGAATGGCGGCTGCTCCCATTGAGGCAGGGTGTCCGCTAGTACAGGCACGACGTCCAGGTGGGACGTGAGGAAGATGGGCTTGAGCGACGGGTCGAAGCCGGGCCATTCGTACACGAGTGCGAGGTCGTGCACTGACTTGTCGAGCGTCTTGTGCCTGGAGTGAGCGGGGTGGATGCACGCGGACCTACACCAGGGGGAATGTCTTCTCGAGGTCTGCCGTTAGTCGCGCAAGTTGATAGATTCGGACGTTCTCACAGGTGTGCAGGTCACGGATGGTGTCCCAGCGAGGATCTTCGCCTAGTCCCAACATGTCGTCGAACGTCTGCGTCGGGATTTGGATCTGGAATGAGCACCTGGCTGCATCTTGAGCGTCCCGCCGTCCACTGGTCTCGCCGGAGTCTGCCCATCCCCCTTCCGTTCTTATCTCCTCGACCCCTCTCCGATGTCTCTCTCTCAGGCACCCTGATCCTCGACACCCCCAGTCATCATCGCCTCGCAGCACCTCGCGACCCGACCCGGAACTCACCGCGCCGGAGAGCCAGTCAATCACCCGCTCCTTCTCAGCCAGCACCTTGGACGTATTATACCCCCTCGGCAGCGTCGGCTCCGGCTGATAACACGCCTGCTTGAGCTCGTCGCTCGTCGGAAGCACCAGCGCATTCTTGGTCAACACGCCCGGCCCGGAGAACCAGATGACGCCGGTGACAAGCGCAATCATCACTGTCCACGGCCACTTAGAGCTCCTCTTCTCGTCCTCATGATACGTCGGCAGCTGTATTTTCCCGCGTCCCATGGTGTATCGTGATGAGAGTACAACGGGCAAGGTGGGGCTGAATCAGCGCCGGCCCGTATGCATATATACCGCCGATAGCAGATGGCACATCATGTCACCACATGATACGGTAGCGACACCCTTCGGCTTCGCCCGATAAGCACGTCTTAGCGCATGTCCCTGCGGATATCCCCGTCAGTCCTGACCCTGCCCTCGACCCGCCGCCTGATTCAGCGTATACATCCATCCATCATAGAGAGTTAGAGGGAGAGAAAAGGAATAAAGAGAGAAAGGAATCTGCGATCCGGCTCCATCCCTCACGTGCTAGTGCTTTGTGCTCCCACTTGACACCTCCCACCCTCAGATCCCCTCCCACGCACACTATCCGTCCGTCTAACAGCATCCGCCCGCCGCCTTCTGCTCGACGTTCTGGCCAAGCCCCTTGATCGTCGACTTGCCGGGTCCGGAGGCCATCGAGGTCGAGCCCATTCTGCCATGAGCACCGGCACAACACTGCCCTGCACCTAGACTCACCGGTCCTTGATCTGCTTGGACATGGTCAAGAAGGCCTGCTCGACGTTGGTCGCGTTCTTGGCCGACGTCTCGAGGAACGGAATGCCCAGCTCGTCCGCGAAGGCCTGCTGTTAGCTCGACCACGAGCGGATAAGACGCTTGACCCACCTTGGCCGCCGCATAGTCCACCACCTTCTTCGTCGCGAGATCGCTCTTGTTTCCGACCAGCAGCTTGTTGACGCCCTCGACGGCATATCGGTCAATCTCCTGCAGCCATTGCTTGACGTTGTCGTAGGTTTCTGCGGTGAGCTCTTGACGACAAGGTTTAACGCATACACCCACCCGAGTCGGTCACGTCGTAGACGACAATGATACCGTGCGCGCCGCGGTAGTACGACGACGTGATCGTCCTGAAGCGCTCCTGGCCCGCCGTGTCCCACTGCGCATTAGCGAACGCAACCCGCCCAGTCAGAGACCACTCACGATCTGCAGCTTGACGGTCTTGCCCTCGAGCTCGATCGTGCGGATCTTAAAGTCGACCTGCCGTCAGTCGTGCTCCGTACGATACCAGCAGCGACGCACGCCGATGGTCGAGATGTAGCTCTCGGTGTACGTGTCGTCGGCGAACCGCAGCAGGAGACACGACTTTCCAACACCAGAGTCTCCGATCAGTAGGAGCTGCGGTCAGCAGGCGGCCAGTGCGGCAAGAGAGGGTGAGAGTAAGACGGGGGGTCGATGCGATGCATACCTTGAAGAGGTAGTCGTATTCGGATGCGTGTGACATGGCTGGGGTTAGCGTTTAGTTGCTGGTGGTATGTCCGATATGAGACAGAGACGGGCGGACGATGAGTGAGTAGGTGTAATGGACATGGCGCGCTCCACGCGGCTTATCGGCTAACAATGGGTGGGAATGGGGTGTGTTTCGGGACAGCAGGCGAAGGCATGTCGACGCACTGGTGTGAATTCGGGCTGGTTCGGAGTGGTAGCGAGCTGTCTATGCACGTGTAAGGTGAGTGCTAGCGGACTTGAACAATATGAAGTGATGAGGAATGAGAGAGGGAGTTGTGTTGATGGATGCTCGGCGGCAAACAGTGAATCACTACTGGATGCGACCGCTCTCCGACCGAGGCGAGGCCCTCCATCACTCATTTCACGCGCCCGATGACGAACACCCTTCCAGCCTTAGTGGCGGTGCATTTAAGATCCAACACGCACACTCCCCACCTCGATGCTATATCATCCCAATGCATATATGAACAACCCAGCCCATCGGCACCTCCTCTAGAACGGCTTGTCAGAGTCGGGCGTCGTGTCTGCATACCAAAAGAGGGGAATGGCACAAAAATAACGAGACGGGGGATCGAGAAGAACACAGGTCAGCCACGAATCGCATAGAGTTTACTAGCACTCACCGACCCAGTATTGGTTGATCTGCAAGGAGGATTCAGCGTGCAGTTGACATGTAGGCGGAGGGCGAGGGAAGCGGGGAATGCAGCACAGTGGGCGTCGCGTGTGGATTGCGCATGTCGAAAGCGAATCAGCGCGTATGATCGATGTGCGGATGTTTGGGGCGCAGTTGTTACGCGTGTCAGACCGTCGAGATCGAATGAAGTAAGGAGAGCAATGGAAGGGGTCGCGATGTGAGGGGGGGAAGAACGAAATGTGATCAGCGCAGCTCTTCGATGACACGACGATCCGCCTCGGCGCTCCAGCCGGACTGGTGTCGACCGCGCACAGCAGCCCAATGTCCAAGGCCAACGCCCTGCCTCTAGTCATGAGGCGCATCCCTACACATCGCCTCGCATCGACGCGTCGAACAGCAGCGTTGTCCAGGCTGGACTGAGGCTGTCACGATCGACAGGCTGCAACACCATCCAGCATGACGGGCGTCCCAACACCATATCCCTTGATCCCGTTGTCAACGGCTGATCGCCATCCCCCTTGCAATTGATCCACACCTCCTTGCCCTCCGTCACAGGCCCTCGACCGCAAAGCACCTCATCCGAGCGCAAGACTCACCACCGGGATCTTCTTCAGCACGTCCTTCTGGAACAATGGGATGTCGCTAGCGAAGAGCGAGACGGCTCCGGCGGCTCCAGCTCCCCAGAAGATCAAGGACGGTCGGAAGTTGTTGAGCTTCCTATATGTGTAAAGTGTGCGTATGAACCGACGCGAAGGAGCTAGGTCAGTGACATGTCATTCACAAGAACCGATGGACAGACTCGAGGGTGAGACCGGCAAAGGCCTGCGTGTCAGCTTGGTTGGGGATGCTTTGCGGTGTAGCTTACGAGCTGAGGCTTTCGGATGAAGGGAGGCATGGCGACGAGGACTTTGGAATAGGGTAAATGAGCGCGACGAGGTGTATAGGTGATGGGTATGGGTTGACGAATAAGGCTGAGCCGAAAACAGGGCGAACGGCCGGGAGGAATCGGGCCGATACTGTTGGACGATTTGTGACGTGGCGTCGCCGCCCCCTGTCGTCGTGGACCTGCGCGAAATGGTTCACCACAGCTCATCCCATGCAAGATTCAGACGGTAACCAGCATGTACAACATCATATCCCATATACAATCCGAACGGTGTGCGCGAGAATCGGGTGACGCTGAGGGTGGAAGGAGGATGGCCGATTATACCATGAGGTGTCTGATTTGGACTTCTCGATTCCAGCTCTGCCTCACTATATCCCCTCGCATCATCAACCCAATTGTCCTCATAAACCACTCCTCCTCTGGCGTCAGGCCACAGCGTCTTCGAAAGGCATCCAGTCGTCGTCGTCTGGCGCCTCTCGCTTGACCTCAGCCTTTTCTTCGTCTTCGCCATTGACCCTCGCCGCTGTTTCCTCAGCGTTGGTCGATCCTTCCCGGTTGGCTCACCTCTTTGCAGCAGCGCTGCCGCCTGCTTCACCGGGCCACACGGTCGACTCGACCCCGAGCTTCGAGCGCTGGTGGACGGACTAGACTCTCCCAAGAACACCACATCGTCGTCGCCGTCTTCGCTTTCGCTACCGCTATCGAGCTCAATGATCTCCAGTCTATTCTTCCTTTCCCCCTTCGCGTCGGTGATCCTTTCGCGGGAGTCTCGACTACGGGACTGGGTGCGTGCACAGTTTCCAAGTCTCGCTCCGCGGCGTGCGCGCTCTCGAATGAAGTCGCGCGCGTCTGGCTCGGCTGCATGTCCGCCATCGTTGGATCCACCGCTCCCGTGTCGGGATCTCAGAGCATCGCGCTCACCGTCCGAATCTTTGCTGACTTCTCGGCGTCTTCCAGGGCGGGGAACTGGTCTGTCGGCATCGTCATCCCCTCCTTCTCCTCCGTCGTTCCCTCCGTTCCCTCCTCCGTGGTCACCACCCAAGCCTGGCTGGTCCCCTCCACCTGGCCCACCTCCGAAACCGCCGGGACCGCCTCCTCCGCCTCCTCCCCCACCGCCGCCGCCAGCCCCATTACCGCCCCCACCGCCGCCGCCTCCTCCGTTCCCTGCTCCAAGCCCACCCGGGAAGAACTGACCCGGGTCGTTCTGACGCGTCCAGCCCTCACTACATCTCAGCCTGCACATCTGACGCGTCGCACTAACCTGCATTGCTGAGAGCTACCGGAGGTGCCGCCAAGGCATACCGCCTGTTATCTTCCTCCCACCTCTGGTATCTCACTTTCATCCAGTAACGCTTGCGCACCCCAGCATTCGGAATCAACAACGCCGGCAGTGGCGTCAAGATCTCTTCGTATCGAGCACTACGACGACCCCAAACCACCTCGAATGCCGGATCGACCTGCGTTATCCTTGCCGTGGGCGGCTTCTCGATCGGGTATTGATACATGAACGCGAGAGTGGCGAGGATGTAGTGCGATGCGCTGCAGTGTGCGCACCCGAAGAAGTGCCTGTCGCTGTCGCAGCCCGTGTACAGAATGGGGAGGATGTCGCGCATGCACCGCTTGACGTGCGCCCATTCGTCGAGTCCATCATAATGGTCGTGCTTGTTGGGGTGCTCGCGTTCGCAGTACTACTCTCAGCTCGCCCAACGCAATCAGAAAAAGGGCTCACCTCGCGCAGGTGCAGGCTCAAGGCGGTCTCGTCGTTCGGAGACAGCTCTTGCGGTACGCGGTTCGGATTGAGGGAGAGCAAGTGGATATCCTTTCCACGGATACCGGGCTTGAGGAAGAGAATGGGCGGGATGTCTCCGGGCAGATGGCCCGGGGGAAAGGGTTGGAACATGCCCGGGTAGTTCGTGCCGGGAAAAAGCTGCCCTTGATCATCGACAATCTTCGGGGCACTGAAGTCAGGCAACTTGCTCGATACTCTGAGCGGTCCCGGGGGGGAAGAGGCGAGGAGAAGGGAAGGGGTGAGGCGGTGGCAGACCAGACGACGTGACGCACCTACAGACCAGCTCGAGCTGCTTACGGATGAAGCGTGCCACCATGCCGTCCGATTCCGTCTGGATCATCTTCAGCCCGTCGCCGTTACACCCGACCAAGCAGAAGCCCTTGTAATCTGCCATCTTGTGGCCCTTTTCGAAGAGCGCGAACCACGCAGCAGCCTCCACATTCATCCTAGAGAACTGCGACGTTTGGAATGGCCGCTGATGAGCGTGGAAGTCACGCGGCGATGCTGCTGTATGCGCGTGTTTCTTGGTCAACAATTGGGCGAGGGATATGCACGAGAGGCATATGAAGGGTCAGGCTCGCCGGCTCGCGTCAGCCATGGCCATATTGGCAACCCTTCCGGGCCATGTCTTGTCGTGCTAGGGTGGCGGCTTGCCGAAAAGAGCGTCTACACCAGGTCGTCTCCACGAGGCACTCGCAGGGCGTATGATCGCCGAAGTTCCTCGTAGAATGTGGAATTGCTTGTTCGAGAGAAGTCTCTGATCTGAGGTATGGACCAAAGGACCCTCGGGCATGGTGCGCGCCGACTGTGAGTCCGAGCGTCCTGGGCGGCGGAAGTGCCTAAAGGGAGCGAAGTTGTGATGGCCCGAGCGAACCCGGGGGTCTCGATTCTCAAATGGTCGGAAGTCTCCACCGAAAGGAGACAAAGTCGCGTTATCTGACCGCCAAACCGCTCGATTCAGCCCCGCAGGTGGGCCCTGGACTTTACCGAGGTCCAATCGAGCATCTCGGCGGATCCTTTGACCGAGGGAAAGGACGGGGTATGATCGATGCATAAGGTAAGTAGCTTTTTGGTTCGCCCGCCAATGTCGTGATCTCTGCCCCTCGCCAAAGGACCCCTCGGGGATGAAGCTTTCGTACCCTAAGTGGCAAGGTCTCGTCCGGAAACGAGAGGATGAGGGACTCGCCGAAGTTCTCGTTCCTGCGCTATGGCTTCAAGTGCGAGGACATCCCCACGGGCGTCGCGAAGGAACGAACATTACGGGCGCGCGAAGGTTTGGCGCGATTGTCCTAGGCGATCCGGTCAGCGTGATATAGCGCTTGACGACCGCTCTTTCTGCGATTTGCCGTGCAAGCCCAGTAGCTGGAGCATATATACAGGCGCCTTCACGGGACTGTCACCGGTCTCAGTCGCAGGATGCCCAGGTACACCAATACCTCGTCGCCAGACCGATGGCTGGCATTGTTTCGCATCCTTCGCCGTATAGCCGACCTGAAAGGATACCGCTTGACTGAATGTAACGGGGATGGACTCAGGCTTCTCGGAGCGGATCCCGAAGCCGCGGATTCGGCGCTGCTGAGGTACAACCGAGCCCAAATTGAATTAATCTTGAGGTCGGTGTCGGACAAGCACCCGGATCGAGGGCTCATGATCAGTGCTCCGACTCTTATAGGCAACGATGGGACCCTTAAGGATCAGTACAAGCGTAGTCCAGGACAAGCACCTGCGAAGGGCCCATACGTCCCCGACGAGGACATCCCGCCGCATCTCTTCGTCAAGCCAAGTCTCGGGCAGATCCCGCTGGACAATCTCCACCACCGGGACCCAGGCACCGTTCACCCCGTCTCGCCGCTCGAGCTGATCCCGATCTACCTGCATCTCCGCGAGGTGAGCAACGGATACCCCTGCGTCGACCGTGCTGAGCATCAGTACCTCCCGACGCAGCACAACTCCCACCACACCCACCTCATCCGGTTCGAGGGGTACAGCGACGATACGCGTCTGAGCGACATCCTACCTGATTTGTACTCCCCCATGCACCCCCGCACGGATGGCGTGTTCGGTTGCGCGAGCTGCAATCCCAGTATGACCATCATGAACTCCATCCTCTGCGAGCTGGAATGCTACCCGGACGACCGGATCGGCACCGCGACTATAAACAAGATCGTTGAGCACTGGACGATCCGGGTGTGGCGGTACTCGGATACACAGCATGTACTTACGGACATCATCGGTCGGGTCGATGGAGAGCCGAACACGGCGCGGCTCGAGAAGCTGTGGGAGCGTTGGTGGAAGAACGATGGGCGGTTCGACGTGCCGCCGCCGGAGAAGGACTTGGTGGACAGAGGTGGGTCCAGGGTATAGCGGCTTGCGCTCACTGCAGCGAAATCTGTCCTGATTCAGCTCCAGCTCACAGTTGGTGGAACGACCACTCCCGAGATGGAAGGGAAGTCAGGCGATGCCCCGGCGGTGCGACAAAGCAAGCGCTGGAAGGAGACCAGCGCAAAGCATGCGAAGAAGCTTGTCATGAGTATCGAGCGCGAGGTCGAAGCTGTCTACACTCACGAGGATGACGACGAATTCGAAGACGAGCTCGACTTCATCACGCTTGATCACAGGTCGCCTGAGTCCTTCGACTCATCGCGGGAAAGCAGCTCCGCGGACTCTCTATACCTCGCCGGCCGAACTCCCACCACGTTGCGACCGAAGGGCGCCCCACGATGTCGAGGAACGTCCAAGCGCATATACCGCCGGGGTCACAGCGATCCGGATTCTGATTCAGCTTCCTCCGTCGAGATCCTTCGACTGCGCAAGAAGCGATGCGCTGCACATACGAGAACGCCACCCAGATCAGGCGCTTCTGATTCGGTCCAGCTCTCATTATGACACGCGTCATCTTGTGTCCTCTTATGTAGTACCTGCTTACCTCTTTGGATCTCGACTCCCCGCTCCTCTCTCCAACAACTCGGTTCCAGATTGGTGAGGGCATGCATGCTCGCATGCAGTGTGACCTGTCATGTTCATCGCCTGGGTTCTGTCGCCACTCATTCGGGCGGCGGGCGGAACTGAAAGTGACGGCATCAAGTGGAGGTGGTTCACTTCAAGGTGCTCACCGTCCTTCTTTCTCCTCCTCTCCCTCCGATCTAGTTACAAACATAGCATGAGGTCCTCGTTACGCCTAACCAGGCTCCCACGGGCGATCCGCCCTCCTCCCAGAGCATTACGTACCTACGCCAAGATCTCGCCTGACACACCACCCCCTCAAGCTCCATACGAGGTTTTCGATGAGCCGTCTAAATGGAGACAACGCGATCGAGCTCTTGCGCGGTTACGCGAGGCGCCAGGCGGCTCTGAGATCGGCGAGGATGGACGGGGAGATACGAAGATAGTAGACTATTTGCGGGAAGAGCTCGCGGATAGGTTGTCGGAGCGCGTCGAGGTGAGCCTGCGCTGACATGATCCGCAGAGCTTGACCATGCGATCGAGCATGAGCACGGGGTGTCGGCTAACGGCAGGACCTGAAGACGCCGCCGGGCAGGATACTGGAGCTGGCATCGCACGCGGGTCAGCTGACCAAGGTGCTGCAGGAGGTGATTGGCGAGGAGGGCGGGAAGGAGTGGTATATGGTCGAACCGAGTGGTATGCTCCAGCCTTGAGCGGGTCAGGGGATCGCACTGACCGCAGGCGAGGCGCTGCATCGTGACCCGGCAGAGAGATTCTGGGGTAGGTTGGACCATGGCAGGTCGAGGCGATGCTCATGCCAGTTCCACCTAAACGGATCCAGACATCGCCGTCGCATTTCCTGGTACATCCCGAGATCATCCCCCTGCGCGAACAGCTGGACATGGTCGTCAGCTCCGGAGGCTTGCACTGGGTGGGCGACATCGTCGGTGTGTATCGCGCGTCTGAAAGTCGAACGAAGTTCCCCAACTAACACCCAGGGACATTGACGCAGATCAAGCATGTGCTCAAGCCGGACGGAGTGTTCATCGGGGCGGTGTTTGGCGGAGACACACTATTCGAGCTCAGGTGAGTTCTGGTCCTGCCCTGCGCCGTCTGTACCTCGACTGACGACAGGACGGCTCTGCAACTAGCTGAGCAGGAGCGAAAAGGGGGTCTTGCGAACCGCATATCCCCCATGATCAGTGAGTGAACAAAACATTCTCCTCCATTTGCTCAGACTGACCGCAGACCCGACGGACGGCCCCTCGCTCCTCAACCGCGCAGGTTTCACCCTCACCACGGTCGACGTCGAGGAAATCACCATCAACTACCCATCCATGTGGGAGCTGATGTCGGATATTCGAGATATGGGCGAGAGCAATGCGATTCTGGGGAGACGCGCAACGATCAGTCGCGACGTGCTTCTTGCGGCGGAGGCAATCTACAAAGGTCTGTTGCACTACCAATTTGCTCAGGTCTAGGCTGACGGGCAGACTTGTATCAAAAGGAAGAAGGAAGTATCCCCGCGACGTTCCAGATCATCTTCATGGTGCGCTCTGCTCGGCCTGTTGCGACCCCTGAGCTCATGGCAGATCGGCTGGAAGCCTGGACCAACTCAGCCTCAACCGCTTCCTCGTGGTTCTGGGCAGACCAATCTGAAGGATATCTTGTAGCCGCTCAGGGTGATGCACTGTATGATTATGCCTATCTGGCCCCGCAGCACCCCGAGCACCCGTGCAAGGGCACGAGTTTGGACGTCCCCTGCCCATCCTCACTCCGTTGGGCATCCACTCGTGCAACAGCTCCCCCCACTGGCAGCTCACCCGGTCGAACTAGGCATCTGCACCCCAGCCGCAGTGACGCAAAACCACAATCGATCCCGAAGCCGCACTTCACACAGCCAACACCCGCACCCAACACAGCCAGCACGAGTGGTCGGATACGCATCCATCTCGTAAAATGTACACCCCCTCCATACGCGCCAAGCCCCGCCCGAGAAGTAGAATAATCGCTAAATCTACTCCTTGGCCTCCTCGAGCTCGACCTCGTGGATACCCTGCCTCTTCTCGGCGAGTCGGGCGGCCTTCCTCTCCCGCATGGCCTTGTTCTTGACTCGTCGGGCCTCGGCCTGCTCCTGGAGGTTCTTGGTTCGGAGCTTCTCCGACTTGGCCTTGTGGATGTGCTCCATCAAGACTCGCTTGTTCTTGAATCGGTTACCCTTGGCCTCGAGGTAGAGCGTGTGGTACCTGCTGTCAGCACTGCACGGCGGCGAATAATAACCATATGGGCAGAGCTCGGAACGCTCAACTCACAAGTGCTTGTCGATCTTGCCGCCCTCTCGGTACTTCTTCAGCAGTCGTCGGAGGACTCGCATTCGTCGGAGCCATTGCACCTTGGTGGGCATTCGGGCCTCGGCGGTACCCTTTCGCTTACCGGTACCGGTGTGTCGGCCCAGTCGCTTGGCGGCGTGCAGCTCCCTGGTTCGGGCTCGCGAGTGGATGGTGGTCGGCTTGATGATGCTGTTGGGGGAAGGTGTGTCGGAAGTAGGAATGATCGGATGACATGTGCAAGGTGGATACAAGGGATATGGTGTCGGATTGGTCGCAGCAGGAAGAACGAGGTCAGCGATGGGTCCAACGGGCTCGCGACGGGCTCTACGCACATGTGACCATCCTTGAGCAGCTTCCTGACACCCGATCGAGAGTTGGCCTGTCCGATCTCGGCAGCCTCCTGGGGGTCGAGCCAGACTAGAATCAGCATTCGTCCGGCATATCTCGCCCGTTCGTGCCTCCTCCTCCATCGTTCCAGCTCCCTCCATCGTCCTCCGACATATCCCCACACCGCCAGCACATCGTCCGAATGTTCCATTCCTCCCAAACATCTCGATCTCGCTATCTCCTCCAATTTTCGTCCAAATCGCTCCCTTCTTTTTCCCCGCAAGTCGCATACTCACTCTTCCTCTGGCCGACACCAGCCACAGCAGCGGCAAGTCGCTTTTGTTGGGAAAGGTTGACCATTTTGTTATGGATTGTCGAACGATAGCGAAGAAGTCTTATAGGGCGATGAGCTCAAAGCACCTAACAGCGAGGATACGGCAAGCGCACCAGCGCCCAGCGCCCAACGAGCCGGCCAGCCAGTGGGTGAGAGAGCGAGCCTGCCAGGCGGGGCGGGGCCTGTGCGGTGGGCACTCGCTGACACGGCGGCAAACCCAGTGTGGCAATCTGTAAAATCGCCCTCCTCCGCCCGGAGAATTTCGGCGTTACAAACAAAAGTCAACAACCCAGTCGCCACCCTCAGCTTATACCCGATGTGGCTCTTCTGTCGGTGTTAAGTGGTTCTGCTTCCGCTGGGAGTCACTTGGCGGTGGCATGCCGGCGACCACCCTTACTATGCATAGCACCGTATGATAGTGGTAGGTGACGCTGCATGACGGTACGCACGCATCAACCTACAGCTCGGTAGACCACCCCGCGCCGTACTTCTGCAGTCCGCTCCGCGCTGGTGGCAGGTAGTACAGCGGACCCTTCCATACCCTGTATTGATGTCCTCTGAGCCCTTCGTCCCAAAACGCCCTTGGCATCCGCCACGGCTCCGGAATCTGCCATCAGCGCCCGTGGCCAAAGACCAATGCTTGGACCATCGCTCACGTCGTCCTCGCCGATGTGCCAGTACAGCTCCTCGTTACTGTCATACTGAACCGTCTCGCCCGGCTTTGGCAGCATAAACTTGCCGACCTGCAGCTCGGTGTCGCTGATATCGCTCTCGGTGACCCGGGCAAAGGCTATGCGCCACAAGCCACGGAACGCGATGTACTCGCACCACCGCCACCTATCCGCTCTGCCGTCAGCGCCGCCTGCACGGCTGAGAGTACTCACATCTCGATATCGAGCATCTTGCCATCTTCCATGAGGATCTGGTACGGCCACGGCCGCTTGTCGCCCGGGTGCGTGACGAGGTATCCCAGAAACACCGTCGGGACGTCCTCCGTCGCCGCAAGGTGCTTTGCAATCTCGGTCGTCTGCAGCTCCCGGTCGAGCGCATCTTCTTCTTGGCCATTATGCGAGACCCACACATTGACTTTGTCTCCGTGTATGTCGAGCGTGGCGTGAATGGCGGGCGCCAACTCGCCATGCGGGGATGGCAAGAGATGGTGCGTGGAGTTCAAGATGGGGAACTTGGACAGCAGCGCAGCTCCCCAGGTGTGCTTGTTCGGGCCCGGGCCGAGGTCGACGTACTATTGTCAGCTAGTCTGGATACTGCCACTCACATAGCCCTGCTCTTCCGCCATGACGCGGGTGAGATCCCGGTTCCCATAGACGAATCGATGCAGATCGGACTCGAGAAGACCAATCACGTCCACCTGCATATCGCGAACAAGCTCCATGATTCTGCGCTGGCTGTCCCGTCCCGGCTCATCAACGCCAAAGTGGACCTTGGGGTCAGTACGGCTTGGGCATTGCGACGCACCGTGAAGATGCCGCCGGAGAAGATACGGTGATCCGGGTAGTAAGGCTTCGGCTGAGTTGTCGAGACTTTCCAGTACGCGCTCGCGACGCCCAAGAGGCCGACCGCCACCGCCGCGAGCAGGTTCAAGCTTTTGTAAAGGGCGATACGCCTTTTGCTGCGAGGGTACAGCTTGTCCTTGCCGGGAAGTTTGAGGCCCAATGAGGCAAAGTCGGCGCTGACGATGCACACAACGCAGAAGCCGAGCACCAGATCTGTGCGTTCCCGGAGCAGCCACCCCATCGGCACGAAAGCATATGCCGCCGTGACGACGCTGGCGACGTCGAGGACGATGTTCACGACCATGGCGTTACCAAGCACGGCCGCTGGCGGCAGGGACGCCACCGCTCTGAGCAAACGAGGCAGGGTTGAGATGAGGTAGGCGGTGAAGGCGAGGCCACCATTGAAGCCGACCCAGTCCGGGTAGGTATACAGCACGAACGCTCCACCGGCACCAATGATCGACCACAGCGAGGCACTGGTAAACGTATGCGAGCGATGTGACACCGCCGTAGCCGACAGAGCGGATACGAGGATGACCACGCCGGCGAAAGGATGCAGTGTTGGCCCCTTGATCGGGAAGCCCGTCCACGTCCACGCGATCACCGTCCCCGCATCCATGAGGAAGGTCTGCAGCATATGCACGAGAGATCCGAGCCCAAAGGTGACAAGCACGCGTTGCAGGCGAGATGACGAGGCTGGTGGGATAGCTTTGCCCTTTTCGACCGAGATCGGCGGGGAGGGGAACAGGGTCGCCGGCCGGTGTCGGTACTCGTACAGGCTTGCCGCGGCGAGGACAAGGCCAGTGACGTTCCATCCGCCGGATCCAGCATCGGTCGTCGCCCACAGCGGGTTGGTCGAGTAATTGAGGTACTTGACTAACATGACAATGGCGATTCCGACGCCCAGCGCTGTCATCAGTTTCCACTCTAGCATCACTCGCGTCGCTTACTTTCGCCCTCGACCAGAGTCTCCCGGCTGCCCTTTGTGCGGATAGTGTTGCCGAAAAGCGCGAGCCATCCGGTCCAAGTTCCAACGACGATCCCCGCAAGCCGAACCACCGGCGATGGCACAAAGTACACGCCCATGCCCGCCGCGACCGTGATCAGGCGATTCATGAATAGTCCCTCTCGGGAACCGACATATCCTCGAGTCGCCTTGGACGACAGCGTGAAAGCCGAAAGGTTTGCCAAGAGCGCAAGCTCCGATCCTGCGAGGGCGAGCTTCCACACCGACCAGTAGAATAGCTGAAACCCGAGCGAGGTGAAGACCGTCCAAAAGCACACCGCTGAGGTCAGGCGTTGTGCAGAACCGTCGCTGGGCGGACTCACCAAAGTAGATGTCACTCGCCCAGGCCAGAACAGCACGGCGTTGCTTCACAACTCCCTCGGACGTCCAATCCACCGTCTCGTCGTACACCCTCCCCAGGGCTTTCTTGGCAGGAGCGAGAAACACGGTAGAACTACATAGACCGCATGTTAAGCGAAGGCTACCGATTTTCGGCGAAGCTGAACCCACCCTGCTGCGCTGCTGGACTTGGCATCGTCCCTAGGTCGGGTCGTATCGACTACGGCGAACTTCAATTAGCATAGCGATGGTCGGAGCGAGCTCGCGTACCCTCAAATGAGACAGCTCGGTCATGGCAATCGCGTCAAAAGACACGTCCCAGAAAACAAGGGACCATTCGAGGAACGAGTAGTGAGTGTAAGCCCCAGGTATGCGTTTCACGGCATGGCGGTAGTACATCCAGATGAGGGGCGGGATCGTCGCGAGGAAGCCGCCCAGGGCGAGCTGCCTGGCGGATCAGACGTGGCCAGACGAGCATGAGACACTCACCTGCGACGTCTTGTCTTTGTAGAGGTGGCGTTAAGAGTGGATAGCAGCATCCAGGGTAGAGTCAGAATCAGGTAGAGGATCATGAACAGGTCGTGCAGGTCTGAGATTAGCTCATGCGGGAGCTGGCGGGGGGTAAGGTGCTCTAAACTCACCATGATGGTCCCTCGAGGTGATGTACACCCACCCTCCGCTTTCGTCAGCTGGCACCAGGGCTCAACCCATTTCTGCTCACCAGCAAAAGGTCCTCGCTATCCCTACGAAGAGCTCAGTGTCGACGTACCGCCCGGCAGCAACTTTCTCCGCTTCCTCCACCGGCGCCAGGGCATCATTCACGACCTCTGCAATCTTGACGGAAGCTCGAGTGCGGGCTGTACCACCATTCAAAGCCGACGAGGAGGCCATGGAGTGAGCGTCATGTCCATTCGACCTGCTGATCGTGGCTGACGCCGCGGGGTATCGGTGAACAAGCCATTGTGCGAGGAGTAAGAGGAATCGGGGCGTCGCGCATAACGCGATCAGAATCTGGAAGGGCGCTCGCGGCGGCGCGTGGTCGCCTATCCTGCTGATGAGCTGCGAGCGAATGCGTGATCGATACTCACGTCGCCGAGACCGAGGGGAACCACTCGACCGGCCATTCTGCTGTCAACTACGCCGCCGGCCAGGTGATCGAAGCACCTACGAGCGACTGAATTCTTGCATAGCGGCACCCAGAGGCCGCTGAACCAGCCGAGAAAGAGCGCCGTCGAGAATGCAAGTGAGGCGATGACGGTATGCGCTTGAGGGATGAGTGATGCGTTGAACGACAGCAGCGTGGACATGGTGGGCTTGACCGCGCAGTGGTCCAGCCGGTAAGCCAAGTATCCGGTCGAGCTGATCTCGGGAGATGAACAACAAGCTCAGATGAGGTTGATGATGCTATGGAGCCATTCTAGACCGGCAGAGCGGGGACAGGTGGGCTGGTGATGAGCCGGTCAAGCGAGCTTCGGAAGGAGGGGTCGGCGGGGGGTTTGTGGGCGGTGGTGAGGCCATACAGTGCGGTCTTCTGTTTGGCTCGGCGCTCGCCAGGAACCAACGCGGCCAACGTCACCCAAGTCTTTCCGGTTGCACCCGTCGGATGTATTTGCTATGCATACAAGGCGCAACGGTACTCGGTATAGTCTAGTTTCGCTGTATGCTACCCTCAATGGCAGCACACAGGCTATTGGCAAGGCTAGCCTGGCATGCATGTTGAAAAGGCTGACTTACTGGTTTGGACGCAGGCAACCAAACGGCGCGCCAAGCTCGGGCTGCGGGCGAGCTGCGGGGCTCCACTACACCGCCCGAACGGTTCGTCATCACTTCACAACCGGTCCTTTGTGATTGCAACAGTGATCACGACCTCTCAGTCGACCCACACTTATCCAATGGCCTCGTCTCCCACCTCTCCAGCCCGCGGAGGCCGCACACCGACGCCCACGGCGCAATCGCTGGGTGCAGCGGCTCCACAGGGTCCGCCCCCGGGCGAGTATGCTGGTCTTCCACCCCCTCCCACGGCCGACCCAAAGGTAGCCGAGCTGCAGGTCATGTTTCCCACGGTCGAAGTCAGCGTAATCGAGATGATCCTGGAATCAGTCGGAGGGTCACAAGATCGCGCGATCGAGACGCTCTTGTCGATGACCGATCCCGAGTTCAAGCCGGATGACAGGCATGTCCGTACCGAGGCCGAGGTGAGTCTGTCGAGGACAAGCGCGGCATCACCGCCACCTTGTGGCCCGCATTGCGGTTCGGCTGATAAATCAGTCACAGTACGACCTCGATGCGCAGTTCGCCCGCTCGCTCGCGATGCAGGACGAGCAGGATGCGCAGGCTCGACGCGGCGCGGGGGGTGGACAGCTGCCGTACCAGCCGCGAGTGCGAGGCAACCGACCGCGCCCGCAGCAGGGCGACGATCAGTTCAGCTCCGACTATCAAGGATACAGAGATCAAGGCTATGGAAACCAGCAAGGCCAGAACGGGCAGAACCCGCCGGGCATGCTCGCGGTCGAGAACAAGCTCAACGAGTTTGCGGAAGGTGAGGATAACAGATTTGTCCGTACGACTAGCTCACGCCAGTCGGCAAGCAGACGTTCAACTCGTTGTTCTCCAAGGCCAAGGCAAAGTACGCCGAGTTCCAGACGCAGCATGCGGCGACCAACTCGGGCCCGGACCGCGCTAGGGAGACGCACTGGGGCCAGACGGGTGATGAGCCTTGGCGTCATGCGTCGCCCATTGGGACGCCCACGCCGGGAGGAGGTCGGGGAGGCGAGCAGAACAAGCGCGGACCATGGGGAGCGGACGATACTTCGTGAGTAATCTGGCGTAGTCTAGCTGACGCCAGATCGTTCTCGTCGCAATCATCCGACCCTGGGCCGACTCCTATATCTCCCCACACCGCGGCCAACCCGCCGCCCCGCCAGTCCGCCGCACGATGGCAGCCCTCGGATGCGTACGACGACCCGGCTCCGCCATTACGTTCTGGCTCGAGCAATCGCATCGAGGTGGGAGGGAGGAGGAGCCCGGGGGTGGGCAGCCCGGACAAGGGTGCGGCGCCCATCGGCAAAATCGATCCGGGTGAGTTGCCTCTCTTCTTTTCGGCACAGGATATCGGCTGACGGCAGCTAAACTTGGCATTCTGCCGAAGAAAAAGGTCGACCTCATGTCGACGTCACCGCCCGCTATCAGCTCGCCCAACAAGAACGTGAGGGAGGAGGACGACGATGATGACCCCAACCCGTCGCTGGCGCCGGCGCACAAGTCGCTCGTGGAGCAGATCCCCAAGACGCCGCCTGCGAAAAAGGACAGCCCGTATGCTTTGGGTGACAGTGATGACGATCTTGAGTACACCAAGTAAGTGGAAGGGTCGCTCTTGAAGCGGTAGCCGCAGAGAGAGGGGCCGCGAAGGGTGGACTGGGGATGCGAGGGGAAGGTAAAGAGGATGATGTGAGTAGGCGAGAGGAGTGGAGGGGAAGCAGACGGAGGAACCAACTTGTTAGGAGCTCATAGACGGTGAGGGGGAGGGGGGAGCAGGGGCAGGAAGGGGAAGGT
>CAUG01000055.1:0-39264 GCA_000442785.1 Papiliotrema flavescens NRRL Y-50378
AGGGGCTGGGCGCGATAAACGCTCTCCCCCGGGGAGTCCCCCTCGCTCCCTCTCCCCTCCCCTCCCCTCTCCTCCTCTCCCTTACAAGTAGATGATGGATCTGTACTCACCTGTTCTCGTTATTCGGGTCCGGGTTAGCCGAAAGGAATCGCTGAATCAAATCTCGCGACTCCTCGGCGCTGAAGCGGAAGAGAACGAAGATGCGGTCGATGTATCGGGTGTAGAACCTGATGGGGTGTCGGACCTCGGTCGCCTGGTCCCGGAACTGCAAGAACCCGTTGGGCTGCTGAGGCGGGCCAGCCAGTTCGGACGCTCGCTGCAGGCCGAGGATCAACAGATCGAGGACGAGACCGTAGTACTGGAAGACGAAGGACGAGAACTGGAGACCTCGGATGAGACCGTACGCGTTGATGTGCGACATGTCCTTGAAGGTGAGGGCCGTGTTGTTCTTGGCGGTGATATAGTCGGCGATGTTCGAGTCGAGCACCAGCCTCAACAGCCTGTTGAGCAGCGTCAGGTCGATCTTCTCGTACACGCGCGAGAGGACCGTCTCGAGCATGACGACCGTCTCTCCCTCGGACGTGTCCCAGATATCCGTCAGGTTGTTGATGCCCTGGCAGTACTTGTACACGAGCAATGGGGGCGGCTCCGAGTCGCTCGGCTTGATCCAGTTGGGGAACAAGCCGCGCTTGTCTCCCTCGAACCACAGGTACTGGTCCAGCCACGCGTCCGTGATCTTCTCGACCGGCTCAATGTCGTACACCGGGATGAGCTTGTCGTACGTGTCAAAGAACTCGATACCGGCCTCCTTGAACGCCCGCTGCGTGAGCAGCAGCCGCTTGATACGCGACAGACACTCGTGCGGGTTGTCGTACGCCTGTTCGATCAGGGCCAGCTCTTCTCGTTGCGACTGGTTGAGACGGCCGTGCACCGAGTACGCCTCCTTGAGCTTCTCGAGCGCGAGCACAAGCAGCTTCGTGTCGTGCTTGTATGAGAGCGGGGGGAAGGGGATGGGCGAGAACTTGCGGGACTCGAGCCAGTGCACCGTCGACGTGTAGACCGCAACGGCCTCCTCGGACGAAATGTACGGTCCGTCCTTGAGGTATCCGTTCTGTCGCTCCTGCTCGGCCTTGAGGTAGAGACGGGTAAGTCGACCCAGGTTCTTTCGCACAACGGCCTTGTCGACCGTCGCTCCTCGCCTGATACGCTCTCGGTTGTAATGCGCAACACTGGTCCACCAGTCGGCCTTGCTCTTGACGTATCGCAGAATGATGTTCTCGATCGGCGCCGGCATGCCCGGCACCTTCCACGGAATGTTCGCCTTCCAGCATCGCCACGCCTCGGACAAGTGCTGCAAGATCGTCTTGGCCTTGTTGCCCTGCACGTCAGCTCTCGCTCAGTCCATGGCAAGGTCGCAACCCACCTTGATCGACTCGGGCATCATGTCAAGGATGTCGTGCATGACGGCCGCACGCAGCTCCAGGTCAAAGTGCGACTCGACTCGCTGCTTCGTGACCGTCTTGGCCGTGCCCTTTGAGTTTCGGCCCTCAAACTGCCTGGCAAGCAAGTTGCCCAGCCATCGCTCCAGCAGCGGCACAATACCGCGCATGAAGAACAGCCACACTCGCCATCCCGGCGCCCAGAATCCCACTCCCGGTCCCTTTCCGACAGGGCCCGTGTTGAATCTCGAGTAGATCAGATGCTTCAAGTCCTTGCACATCCGGATTTGCTTCATGAGCTGCGAGTCAGCTATAATCCCGACATAAATTGTGCGCAACGCACCTTGTACTTGTATCGGTACATTCCCGTCAGTTGTCCGACGTGCGCGAACATGTACTGCAGTCCATCGGCGAGCTGGAACGCGTCGACGTTGCCGAGTCGGAACTGAACGTGCGCATCGACGATGAGCTTGGTCAGCCGCAAGATCTCTCGACACAGGTGGAAGGCGTTTCCGAATCGCGACTTCTTTCGTTCCTTGGTCGTGAGCGTCTTGATTGGCTTCAAGTTGAGGTTGTAGTCGAGATGCAGGTAGTTCAAGTTCTTTCGGTGGATCAAGAGGTTGAGCATGTTGTAGCCCTGTCGGCAGACCTGCAGACCAGCCTCCACCCAGTCGAGCGTCGTGACCTGGAAGAACTTGGTGTTCTTGAGCGAACGGAACAGGTTCCGCTTGGCCATTGGCTTGGGGTGGCGTTGGTGCAGCGCGTTCAGGACGTAATTTTTGAGCTGATCGTCAGTCTGGGCAGTCTCGAGACCGCCTCCCGCCCACTTACCAGCTTCTGGTACGAAACTCGGACCTTGACGGCCTGGCCGTCCGGGCAGTGCTCCATGTAGTAGTTCTTCACCAATGGGACGTCCTGCGCTCGCCTCGTCCTTCCGCTGCGTCGGTTGTACGGGTACGGCGCCCAGTACAGCGCGATCGCGTCCGCCGTCTGCTCGTTGCTCAGCTCCCGGTTGCCCAGGAACGGCTCCATCTCGTCCGGCAGCTCAAACTCCTCGTCCTCGTCGTTACCGTATCCGAACACCTCGTCCTCGTGCGAGACAAGCGGGGTGTGCGCCTCCTGCACGACTCGCTGCGAGATCGGGTTGATTAGCGGATCAAAGTAGAACGCAGGCAGGTCCGGGTCGTCCGTCTTGATGTACACATTCTTCGGCTCGTGGTACTTGCCGATGTGCACCGAACGCGGCAGCGAGTTGTACAGGTGAGGGAACGCGACCTTGTACTCGGATCGAATGACACCTCGGATGATGACCTTGTTGATGTCGTTGAACTCGTTCCAGTCCTCGTCGTACGTGTCCGTATCCCTGAACAGCGGCTCGAACTTGGGTCCACCCGGCAACGCGATGTTGAGGGCCTTGGCGGTGAAGAAGCTCTTCTTGTCGAACAGGTAGAAAGCGTTGTCGTCCGAGTAGTCCGAAAGCAATTGCCTGCCGATTCGGTACAAGTTGGCCATCTGCGGCAGCGTGAGCTGGAAAAACTTGTAGCTCGGGCCGTTGACGTGAGGCGTGTCGATGAGCGGCTTGGGGTCGTAGAACCAGTCGATGATCGCCTCATCGTCCTCCTCATCCAGCTCGAGCTGGATCGCCTCCAGGGGCTCGACATCGAGGACGTTGTCTCCGTAATCCATCGGCGGCTCCTCGTCGTCGAAAGGCGGGAATCGCATTCGCTTGAAATGCCGTCGATCTCGCTTCTCCCGTCGCATAGCCAGCCACATCGATGCCCACTGCGCATGATATACCGGCTCAATGACCTTTGGCACCTCGTTCACGAACGTGATCGCTCCCGAAATGTGGTACAACACAGGCACCTCGCGAACTTGCTGCCCGTCAGCGCGCCGTTCCACCATCGAGCCGCCGCCACACTCACTTCCCATGGGCACGGTATGTTCTCAAGCAGTTTCATGACCGCGTGCGGGACATACTTGAGCGCTCCCAAGTGCACTCGCTTGTCCGTCCTGAACTTCCTGTTGCTCATGTCCCCATGGTCCTTGATGATCTTTCGAATGTGCTCAGGTGGCAGTTCGGCTTTTCCAAAATCGATGCCACCTCCGCCACCCTTCCGCCTCTTCTCATTGTACTTTCGCTTCTGCGACTGGCGCCATTTCCGTGCCTTCTTCTCAATCTCTTCAGGCGAGAGGTGTCCGAAGAAATCTCCCTCCATGCCCTGCTGCTGCGCCGAACCGTTTCCGTTTGGCTGTGCCGAGGGGCCCGACGGCGGGAACCCTGGCGGACCAGCGGCCGCCGCGCCGAATCCTGGGGGCAAGGACATGGCGCAAAAGGGTCGTTTTGGGGATGAAAGATGTGGGCAGAGAGACGAAGATATAGGCGATTGAAGACGAGTTGGGTGGCAATGGTGTACGCGATCGAACCTCGCTAGGAACTGGCTGGGTGGGTTGAACGGAGATATGGCGACAAAAGTCGAGAGTGGCACTGGCGCGCGGATGGGTGTTTCGGATGGGGACCCCGGTCAACACTCGGCGGCGTCGCGTTTCGCCGACGCGCGATGATGCGATTCATCTCATCTCGCTCGATCCACAGACCAGCTCATTACCAGCAGCTTCGCTTCTTGTGTGTGTACACGGTCGCGCTCGAAACGCCGCCCACAAGCTTCTCTGCACTTCATCTATCGACTGATTCTCTCGTCCACTTCCCATGCCAGCCTTCCAGACCTATGGCGAGCGCCCTTGCGTGCTGCTCACCGTGAGCGCTCTGTCCGAGTCTGACTTCATTCGGCCAGGACACTGACGGTCAGAACGACGATGGCCCACCAGCAGCTTCCTCGCCCAACATCTTCTCATTTTACAAGCTCCTTCGAGATCGGCTAGGCTGGGACGTCAAGGTTGTCATCCCTAACTGCCAGAAGTCCTGGTGCGCCATCCGCATGCGTCCGGACAACACGTGCTGATCTTACCAGGGTCGGCAAAGCATATGCCATTTCGGACGTCATCTCCCTATCATACTTCTACCCGCAAGGTCAGTTCGACTTCATTTTCACGACCCAAGCTGATGGCAGAGCCTGATGGTCTCAAGGGCGATATCACCAACAAGTCTCGGCCGCTCAAGGATGGCGAGACGATGGAATGGATCATGCTGTCGGGAGTGAGTTTTAAACCTCCGCTCCATCTCGTCAATCTCCTGACTGACGCAAGACACCAGCTACCTGCTCCAACATCGCTTTGCACAACCTCTACCCGGGGCAGATCGATCTAGTCATCTCGGGCCCGAACTGTGAGCTACTCGCCTTTACACGCCTGGTTCTCGGCTAAGCCCCAGATGGCCGCAACTCCTCCACTGCCTTCGCACTATCCTCGGGCACATTGGGCGCCTCGCTCGCCGCGGCACTGTCCGTACCCGTCGCCGGGCCCTCCACCGGCTCATCCTTGCACGCGGATCACATCCCGAGCATAGCAGTCTCATACGGCGTCGTCACGCGGCCGGTCCCAGAAGGCGCCATCGACCTTGCGAACGACGTAGCGGTGGATGTCTGCGCTCGGCTATGGGAGGACTGGGGCTATGAAGGCTCGGAAGGCCGCAGGGTGCAGGTGTACAGCGTCAACGTCCCGCTCGTCCCGGAGGCGCTGGATGAAGAGAAGCGCAAGGTGGTGTGGACGAATATGTGGAGAAACGCCTACGGCCAGCTGTTCAAGCAGACACAATTGTGAGCTCTCAACGCCGGGGGTGGAGCTGATGGCAGAACAAAAACGAGCTACGATCCCGGAGACAGATCCGCCCAGACCGAGGCGAATCGGCCTGATAAACCGGTAGCTCCCCAGGTGGCCAGCACAACAACGGCCGGTCCTGGTGCTATGCCCTCGCCAGCATCGACCTCGTCAGCCGATACAGACAACTCGGAACAAATACGCTTCCACTTCGCCCCGACCATGGGACCGCTCCTGAATCCCACAGCTGATCAAGTCCCGGTCGGAACGGATGCATGGGCGTTCGCACAGGGTTACACGAGCGTGACGCCGATTCGGGCAGAGTATGCTGGCCTGCATCATGCTGGGCGGCCGTTTGGGAGCGACGAGCCGACGGAGAAATGGGCTGGCAAGTTTTGGCAGTGACTGACGAAGTGAGGTGGTTCGTTGATACACTGTATGATTCGCGACGCCGACCTCATGCCGCAACGCGTCGTCTCGTGGTATGTCATGCATCGTGATATGTGGAAACGTGGGTATCGTACAGTTCGTTCTCGGCCACGCCCAGCCTAAAAGGCCTTCTTGTGGATGATGTCGGGGTCCTCCTTGTACTCGTCCGCTGAGACCCACATCTGCGCGTGAGCTATAGGGGTAGAACACCTGGCTTAGCTCACCTTCTTGAAGGTGCTCAGACCAGCCAGGATACTGCCTCCGATCCAGGTAGAGTACTGCGCATCAGCCATGGTTACAGCATCACACGGATAAGTAGCTCACCTTCCGCTCGGGCGGAGCGTATATCTTCAGCTTGACGTCCTTGAGCGCCAGCTTTTTCACTTCGTTCAGTAAGCGATCGCCGAAGCCTGACCGTTAGCTCCTGGACGGATGATAACCAAGGTTTGGCGTACCTGTGCACAGCGTCGAGCCGCCAGAGAGGACGATGTTACTGAACAGCGATTTACGCAGGTCCAGGTCGGTGCGGTTGATCGAGTCGACAATGACTTGGTGCACGCCAGGGTACTCCTGCCCAACCAGCTCCGGGTTGAACAATATCTCCGGCGCAAGGAAACGTTCCGTCCCGAGCTGGCGTGAGCTTGGGGAACTAGAGCCGCAGTAAGCTCACCTGCATGACCTTTCCATCTGGTAGCCTGAACTCCTCCCACGCTCCGCCATTGTCCTTCTCCTCCTTCGCCGGGTTGAGGGCGAGGTAACACGTCTTCTCCTTTATCGTCCGCACGACCTCCTTCTCCGCCGACGTATGGAGGTAGTGCCCCGATTTGCGGAGCAGCAGCTGCAGGTGGTCCGTGACGTCTCTGTACCGTCAGCTGTGCACCCCGAGCACTATCTGCGATCTCACCTCCCCGCCAAGTCTATACGTCTTATCGCGTGCGGCATCGAGAACCCCTCAAAGACCGGCACGGCATGTGTCACGCCGTCCCCCGAGTCGAGCACTATCCCCGTCGTCCGTCCTGACGAGTACCTTCCCGTCAGCTGGCATGCTCCTGGACTCCCTCGGCGCACACTGCGCGCTCTTCGGATTCCTCCTCGAACACTCACAGACTCAGCACGGCCTGGACGCTCGTGAAGAACGCGGGGACGTTGAACGTCTCGAAGAAGATCTGCGCAGCGACGTCTCTATTCTGGCGCGGGTTCAGCGGCGCCTCCGTGAGCAGCACGGGGTGCTGCCCATCAGCTACCGTAGTGAACATGAAAAACACCAGAGCTGACCTCCTCGCTGAGCGCCTTGAGCCCCTCGCCGTACACCCAGCCCCATATCCGCTCCATGTCGTCCCAGTCGGTCACAACGCCATGCTCCATCGGGTACTTGATCTTCAGCAGCCCTCTAAGCTCCTGCGCCCGGCGCCCGATGAACAGGTTGTCCTGGATCGCCCCGGCCATGATCCGCGGGTGCTTTGGCCGGCCGACACTGCCGTTAGCTGCTTGTCCCACAGAGCCGTAAAGCTCACAAGGAGTTGATGTAGCATGATGGTTGTTCCTCGCCTGCAAAGCCGGCTTTGATCGTGCCCGAGCCCTAGCTGTCAGTACGGCTTGCAGCAAGGAGCGGGGAAGCGGGCACGGACATTATCGATGACTACTGGCTGATTCGTCAGGCTGCGGCGTGAGCTTGCTACTATCTAGGGCCATTCTTAGCTCACACATCATCGCACTCTGTGGCCATGGCGAGGCGGTCCTGTACCGGACGCAATGAGGGGTGATGTATCGGCGGTGATCAGTACGACACGAGTATTCAGTATGCGGGACCGTTGAGATGTCCATCTTGGGCGCGCGTGGACGCGTTTCAGATATAAGCACGGCGATCGCCGCGACTCGGCCCGACGCTCAGGCTTGCCTTCAAGTTGTACTTCTGATCTGCATGTGCAGCGACCCGTCATCGTGCAAGGGCAATGAATCAATCATGTAATTGCATTTCCGTGTTCTAACGTAGCACAACAAGCAACGGCTCTTGGGACAAGCATACGTCCCAGACTGGAGGGGGTTAGGCGGGGGAGACGCCGGTGATGGAAGAAGGAAGAAGAAAACATGCACTATAGTACAGGATGTGTGCTGTGGTAGTGATTGTGGTGAAGATGGCACGGTGGCGAGGGGATGAGAAAATAGGATACTATGAAAGAACTCTGTCATTATGCAAGATGAGAAGTGGAGACCGCAATATTACACCCGGCGTAAATGCCGCCTACAACGCGTTGGGCAAGAAAGCCGCGCCCGATAAGCCCAAGATGATTGTCCGCTGTGCGCTTGACCGTACGACGTCTCGAGTCGTGAACTAAATCTCGAGGCGTCCGTTGATGTCCAGCGGGTCGTTGCCAACCGCGGCGAAGAGCACCGCATCCCGGCCTCGTTGGCTCGGCAGCTGGACGGGCGGAGCTTGCTTGGGCGGGAGGGGCTTAGCCGGCCATGTGCCCATGCGCGGTCCGCCGGGATTGGGTCGCGGTGCGTTGGGCACGAGCTTGGACGGGACTTGATATGGCGCGTTGGCGGGTCGAGTGCCACCTAAACCGGATTGCGGAGTCGGCGTGCTCAGCGGTGTAGTGCGTTTTGTGGGAGGAGGAAGCGAAGGGGGGTGCGGGTGCGTGCCGTTTTGCAGCATACGCAGACCGTACTGGCCGTGCTCGCCGGAGTTGAGGTAATGATACTGCTGTCAGGGAAGACCCACGCCAGCTAGCAGAGTCGGCGCACCTTCAGTCCGTTCATCTGCCTGTACCGCTTGGTGCATCCAGCACCGACGGCGCACACGAACGGCCTCGACCTCTCTTCTGCTTCCTCGATGGACAGACCAAGATCCACAGCATCGTGAATAGCAAAGTCGCATTGTCTGATATCAGTTTTCACTTCTCGGTCAATGAAGGGGTGACTGACCCTTTTTGTTGATGGTACTTGAGCCCATTGCTCTGCTTGTACGCCTTGTTGCAACCCGGGTTGGGACATCGCCACGGCTTGTGGGTCGAGAACAAGCTGGGTTGCGGCATCTGCGGGTCGATGGGTTTTGTGGGCGCGGTGCCTCCTGGGGTGGTCTGGCCTGCTTCACCTGGAGTAGCTTCAGTCGTCTCGGTCTTTTCCCCTGCCTTCTGCCCAGGCACAGGCGGGGTCGTGGGAATGCCAAGGTTCGCGACCGCACTGGCGAACAGCACTCCGGGTGCAACAGCGACTGGAGTAGCGTCCTTGTCTTCCGTCGGCGCTGAAGCAGACGAAACGACTTCGTTGAATGCTCGCTCGAAGCGCTTCTGCTGGGCTGCCGGTCGCGGAGCTGTAGACCCAAGGAAGCCAGGTCGTGCCGGGTTTATCTTCGGCGCGGCAAATACCGGAGACGGTTGCGCGGACGTAGTGGGCGTCGTGACGCTGTCAGGAGGGGACGAGTTGGTTGAATTCGTCATCGCCGTTCGGGCCGACAGCAGCGCATCGTTATCAGGGGGCGACGTGAGCACATCGGTAATACGCAAGGGTGCCGGAGGGTTCTCTGTCGGAGTCGTCGGTTTGCTGGACGATGCGGCCGAAGGAGGAAGGGGATAGCTGGGGACAGGAATGGGCGACTGGCTAGACCGATTCGAGCTCGTCGACTTTCCATCCTTCTCCCTGATAGGCGGGAGTTCGCCATCCATGCCCTCCATTTCCAACTCCATCGCGTGCATGACTGGCGAGAACCCAGAGTGCGTGTCGTCCGGGTCAGAGAATGGATGAGCGTCTTCGACGTGCTCTAGCAACGCATGCAGCCCCTCGTGTTGTTGCCCGCAGCATTCGTATCCCTTTGTCAACTCGGCGTCGCTTCGAGTCGACATCAGGTTGTGCACCTGAGATTTTGAGTACGACGTGCCGAAAGACATGGGCTGGAATGACATGGACGCGAAGGATGAGGATAGGTTGTGAGCGCCGGCGACTGCTGCGGCGTATGAGCGGCGTTGATAAGAAGATGACAATGATGAGCCGGGAAGACCGAAAGACATGGCGTTGGCGGCGAATGAACTAGGCTCTGCCATTGTGATTGACGTCGAGAATGGCTGGAAGGGCGAGTCAGAACTGGGTCGTCAGCATAGTGATCCTTGGTCGGGACTAAAGCTGTGTAAGCGAAGACCGACTGGTCTCGCCACCTCGTGCCTGCCCGGTACAACTGATGCTGAAGTGGAGCCATCTACTCACGTATCGCCATAGAATCTAGCACCATAGCTGCCGGGATGGGCGCCATTGGTAGGGATGGCACTGCCACTGCCCCACTTTATACTCTTGGGTCTACCGTCGAAGGAGAAGCCTCCACCGTTTGTAAAGCTAATTCCGGCCATGCCGCCGTACGACATGGGTGAAGCCCCGGTCTTGGACGGGATTGGGGCGGCTAAGTTACCGGACGACGACGCCATGCGAGGTCGATTATTGCCGGTCGGAACCGGCTGAGGCGGCGGCGAGGGCATAGTGTCTAGACGGAATTGTGATGGAGGGGGATGAAGGGAACCGGAAGCGATGGATTAGATGGCCTTGGGCTTGGAGATCGCGTTGAAAGGGGGGAATCGTGCGACAAGAACCGGTGGCAAGATTCGAAAGGGATGTTGACCGTGTTTCGTGTTGCGCACTGACGATTGGGGTCCGTTGTGAGGCGTCGTCGAAGGATACGATCGCGGATGCTGTGATGACTTGTAACGGACGCGGGCCCGCGTGGCCGGGTAACGGATCGCGGCTGTCGACTCGACAGTTGCTTTTGGAATGACCGACGGCGTCCGGTCGGGTGTTCTAGGCGATCGACCAGGTAGGGGTGGCCTGTCGCTATGTACGAGAGTCGGTGTAGGAGAATGGGTGACTAATGAGCAAGGTGATGTTGATGATGGAGGCAGGGATGTGGTGCGTGTGTGTCTATGAGAATGGGGTGGGTGCTACTCCGAGTGTCCCTTTGAATGCATCGTTAGTGGCCGACTTTTTGGATGATGGACCCTGAGCCCACACCGTAACACTCAGGAATTGCCCGCATCGGATCAGATGGGCCTGCCTTGACCTGGGTGGCGGCATCACCTAATTCAGCCAAGAATATTACCCTTTACGGAAAATCACCTCTAACTCCGGACCTTGGCCGTCTCCCGAACTGGGTCTAGCCGTCTAGCTGGGATGCCCAGTGGACGCAGGTGACTCTCTCGGCTGGGACGGATCATCGGGCAGGTCACAAGGAATCAGGCGACTCGCCTGTGCGCGCGTGGGCAATATATAATAAAATGCTCTACTAGCTCTCGCAGCAGTCGCATTAGGTCAAGGCCACTATGACGTGGCGATGTGATAAGCTCTGGCCGCTGCCCTCCACTTCATGACGCGACCATCTGGCACGCTTCTGTTGTTGCCCGACCTGCTTGTATGCACAGTCGTGCTGGCAGACAGTACCCCATACTTAGACTCACACGATACACGACATATTGACGACATTGTCACGACATGACGAATCCTTCAGACATACCGCCCTTCCACGTCTCGACCATCTTCGACAACCTATACCATGCTCCGGACCTGCTAGACTTCTCCGAGCCCGGTTAGTCGTGCAACCGGCGAGACCCATTTCTCAAAGCTCACTTGCCAGGACCTTCCTCTCCTCCCAGCACGAGCTCCTCTCCACAACCTGCCGCAGCCTCCATCTTCTCCTCTGCGACGTCAATAGCTGCTGCAGCTGGGCGCAGAGCTGCGGGTATAGCCACCGGCACCGCTTCTCCGTCAGGGACACATGTCACAGGGATCAGGGGGACCTTATCGCCAGACAGGGCCGGGCCAGGTGACAGACGGAGCCTGGGTCCAGTCGACCAGAAGATAGAGGTCAGATGCGTTGAGGGGTACGGGAACAATCTGTACATCGGACGCTCTGACGGAGTCGTCGAGTGGTGGGTATGCGATGCGACAGCAGGAGGATCAAAGGTACGTTGAGCTCCCACCATCCGTAGACTTTCCAGCCTGACAGGCAGTACGAAGGCTGGTCGCTGCGCCATCAACACACGCTCTTTCCCCGCCGGCCAGTCAGCAAGATCATTCTCCTACCGAAAGTGTCCCGCATTTTCGTACTTTCCGAGGGAACACTTCACCCGCTCGCTCTGCCAAATCTCGAAACGCTGCCCTCGACGGTCATACAGCCGCTTCGTGGCGTGGTGTCCGTGGTGCTGGACGATGAGGAGCTGGATTGGAGTGGACCAGGCTCCGAGGATAAGAACGCGGAGATGACGATGGTGGTTGTTCGGCGGAAAGGGCTCGGCATCTACCGCTTAGGACAACGCCTGGTTGCGCAAAAGGTTTGTCTCGAGCACTTCGCCGTTCGTGCTGGGCTGACTGAGATAGGAGATACCCCTACCCTCTGCCCCATTGACTCTAGCTCTCACCTCCCGATTCCTCTGCGCCGCACTGCCCGAGTCAGCCACATATGCCTTGATCGACCTGTCCGACGCGTCTCTCACCGAGGTCCTACCTGTGTCCCAGATCGACTCCGCTGTCCTCGATTTCGAGCCCAACCCAAATATCGTTGTCATCCCCGGGGACAACGAGTTCCTGGTGACGAGTTTCACTGGCGTGGGCAGTATGGGTGTCTTCCTCAACGGACAAGGAGACCCGGTTAGAGGAACGCTAGAATGGCCGGACCACCCTATATCTATCGGTGAGTCCCGAAGAGACTGCCTGTAATCTCCGACTGACATGTAGCGATCGAGTCCGGATATATCATTGCTCTATTGCGAAATCAGGTCGTCGTCGTTCACTCGCTCAATGACCTGGAGAAGCCGACACAAGTCATCCCCGTCGAACCCGGCTTCGATGCAACTACGCTCAGCTATTCTCCGTATGGCATCGCCATTCGCGACAAAGTTCGGGACGTGCGGATCGCGACCAGCCGGATGCTCTTGCTAGGGGAAAAGTTGGCTCGCCGGGACAAGCTGGCATTAACGGGCGATAGTCTTCCGCTCGTCCTGCCAGAGACCCCTTCTGCTATAGAGTTGTCAGCGAAGGAGGAACCCGAGTCTGGCTCGGGCTTGACACCACCCACGTCTCCACAGCCTTTCAAGCGGCAACCTATCACGCCGACACGAAGCACATCACTGTTGCAAGCAAATCTACCGGCCAAGGGACCTTTCTCGACCGCCATCGCCGAGACACTGCTGGTCGGTCCGAATGGATTACAAGCAATATCACCTACACCTGCTATCCTGCGTTTGGAAAAGCTATGCGAGGAGCGGAGGATGGAAGATGCGATAGCCGTGGTCGACGAGGAGCGCCGCAAAGGCCGCCGCGGCGAGATTGACGTTGACAAAGTGGGTCCCCACTACGATGATTCGCTTTGTGAGCGCTGACCTCAGGCCTCGCATCAGACGACATTAAGGCTCCTCCATCTCTATCTCGCGTGCCATCTGCTACTCGAGACCACCTTCGATAAAGCGGGCGACTACTTCCTCCGCGGTAAAGTCGACCCGAGGTTGCTTGTCCGACTCTTCCCAGCCCTGCGAGGGAAAATCATAGGCTCAGCTGAAGAAGTCGAGGTGTACGAGGGACTGAGGAGCGTCCTGAGCGATATGCCCACTATGGACGAAATCAGTACGTATGATTTGCCGTCGATGTGGGCGGAATTGACAAGCAGTCTCAACTAGTATCAGCAGGAACTACAGCCCACATGTTTCGCCCAGCACGTCTACAGCACCTGAGACGGTGGAGCTGAAGCGCGCTCTCGAGGAAGGAGCCAAGGATATGCTGGCGGAGGTCATGCGGAAGACAAGGCAATCGCGGCGCAAGGGAGGAGGAGCGAGGGGAGTCGACTCGAGGAAGATCGATGTGGTGATCGACACTACGTTCGCCAAGCTGCTCGCCGAAGCGGGAACGACGAATGAGCTACTTGCTTTGCTGGCGGCTTCGAATGACGTGGTATTGAGCGAGCTCGAGCCGTTCCTTGAGAAGAGGCCTTACGTTCTGGCTACTGTATTGCGCCAGCAGGGCAAGGTCGACAGAGTTTTGGACCTGCTTCGAGGGTAAGCTCTTTCACCACTTGCTCGTCCTCGAAGAAAGCTCATGACTAGCATTGCCGAGAGCGCAGATGGTGATCCGTTGTGCGCAGACCCGGTCGACGAGGTTGCTCAGCAGCTTGACGGGGTGAAGGACGCCGAGCTGTTCATAAAGTATATTCTGTGGCTGGCGCAGAGAGCCCCGGAGAAGGCGCTTTCGGTGAGCATGATGTAACAGCGCCGGCATTTCTCTGACGTAAGCTGCTGCTGGCCCAAAACCCAAAGACCGGAGTCAAGCTGGACGACGCGACGCTGATGGACGACTTGCGCAAGGTGGATCAGGACGTGGCCCACCGATACCTGGAGCACGTGGTGGTGATCAAGCGTAGTCCGAACCGGACTCTTCATCAGCAGCTCTTGGACCAGCTTCTCGATGCCGCCGAGGCCGAGGTGAAAGATGAGGGAGTGAAGTATCATCTCGAAGAGCTTGGTGAGCAAGTCGCCCTGCACAACGACCCCATGCTGACTGTGAGATGCCGAGTACCGCCTCTCTTCCGATTCGCAGCCCTTCGTCGTCTTCCTGGCAGACGTCGCTCCCGCCACGCCAATCAAAACATTGCGTCTCAAGCTCATCCTGTTCCTGCAAGGTTCGCCTTTCTACGATCTCGCGTCCGCTGGGGATCGGCTGGAAGCCATCCCACCTCTGAAGTCGGAACTGGCTATCGTCCTTGGTAGGCAAGGCAAGAATAAGCGAGCGCTGCGCCTGCTTGCACAGGACATTGGCGATTTCGTGTCGGCCCAGACGTACTGCGCTCAAGGAGGGGAGATTGTGCCGCCGAAAGTGGCGCACATCGTCGCTTCTCACGTGCCCGAGGTGGTGGGTTGGGCAACGTTGGGTGAGGTGGGTCGCAGGCGGCGAGGAACTGTGGATGCAAAGCTGCAGGAGGGGCTGGTCTTGGATCTACTGAGCGTGTATATGCAGGAAGGGTGCGTTGGGTTCCAGGCCATGGATGTTGATAATTGCTGACCAGCAGATCCACCACGTCAAAGCAGGCCGCCGGGCTATTGAATGCTCAAGCGGTGCATCTCGACGTCAAGGATGTGAGTTTGCGGTCACACGCCATGTCGATGCCAGGCTGACGCGCAGGTCCTCTCCCTCGTACCGGACGAATGGCCCCTTGACGTCGTGTCGACCTTTTTCCAGCGCGGCCTTCGGCGCGAGCTCCATGCTAAAGCGACCTCGCAGATCCTCAAGTCGATATCGGCCGGGCAGAATCTGCAGATCTCCGAGGCGTACCTTGACAGAGTATTGTCGTTTCCGCCAGCGGTGGCTGAAGGGCCTAGCCCAGGGGTCAGCCTTCCCGATGAGGGGAGCATCGCCGAGAAGGAGAGCGGCCCGGTGGGGTACATGACCGAGAAGGAGGTGCTTTCGACGGGGGCGATGGAGGAGAAGGAGTCGAGTGGCGTCAACGGGTTCTTCAGCCCCGAGGTCGTTAGTAAGGAATTGAGAGAGATTAGGAGTGCTGAGAGTGATGAGGGCCAAGAGGTGCAGAGTATGAGGTGATGGACCGTATACCCCGCACGTTTATACCTTGTACGATACTTTATCTGCGCAATGTTGTTGCTTGGTCCAATTGATCTTCCCCCTCGAGCAGGGCTGGGTGGGGCAAGCCGTGCTCCGACCGCCGTGCCTAACGACCTGTAGGCAGAGGTTTCCCCGCCTCGCCCCTCGTGCTGCACATAGCGCGATCGCGCAGTCTAGTCTTCAGATATGCCGCAGCTCGGGCACTGCAGATGCCATTGAGATACATGTACATGTGGGTATCGCTCGCATGCTGACTACGAGAAAGCGTCCATCACTTCGTCTCCCACCCGTCGTTTCCCCTGCCCTTTTCTTGCTCCGCGCGGGCGATCCCCGCTGACTGAATGACCCTCGCGAGGTCATGCTCGATCCCGGCCGTATTCTTCCGCTGCGCGCTGGCAGCCACGTCATGCCGACGCGGTCATCTCCACGTCCATCTGCTCGCCCTGGGCAAAGGTTTGTGTTGGTGCAGCTTTCGTCACGGGTGGCGGCAGTGGAGCCGTCTCGAGCATGTAATTGGACGACCCGCCCCCCGTCTCGTCCACCGCATTCTGGCTATCGAACGCCGAGGGCGAGTTAGAGTCCCAGGGGTTTTGGAACCTGGTTTCAGCGTCTAGTCAGGTGTGGGCCGCGTTGAGCTCAGCGGCGCAGTGCGACCGGCATGCTCGCACCGCGGGGCGCCGACTGGCGGATGTGACACAGATCAATTGCTCACCGGGTGACCTTTGGTTTCTCGATCAACACATTCCGCATCAACTTGTCCCATATGATCGGCCGCGTGCTCGCCTGCTTCTCCTCCAGGTCCTTCTCCACTTGCGCATTCAGCTCCTCGTCGTCGTAATACGTGTTGACGTAGTATCCCACGCGGACGAATTCTTTGTCGCGATACGACGCCGAGACGATGATGACTGTCACGCCGAGGATCTCGTCCGTGGGCAGTAGAGAGGGGTTGGGGGCGGGGGCGACAAAGTCAAAGGCGTTCACTCCGGCTGGGATGGGTCCGACTGCGGGATCAGCCCGGCCGGAAAGAACCACGCTCGGCCAATGATAGACTGGGATCGAGGTTTTCCTGGTCTCGTATGATCGGTCTGCGGGCCATGGACGGGATGGCCACTCACCCATACACGAGTCGAGCTCCTGGTCGTGATCCTCCCCTTTTGCTGAGCCGACGTAAATTAGGCGCCACTCGACGTCTGTCGTCAGCGGAAGCTCTTGGCAGAACCGGCATCAGCAGTTGGGCCAGTCGGCAAGTGCGGGAGTGTGCGAGAACGGCCACCTGCCTCACCTTCGACCAATGGCGCCATGGCCTCGAACTTGATCCGAAAGTGGTATTCATCCTGGAACCGCGCCGGGTTGTTCACCAGCTCAATGTTGCGTATGTTGACCTGGGCGTCAGCCTGAACATCTGGCGATCGATTGCAGCTGCTGCCTCGGGTGGGGCGAGCACGGCTGTGGCTTGTTACTCACGATACTCTGCTCTGTCAGCGGCGGTTCCTGCCCTGCGATCTGTCCAGAGGGCAACTCACCATGATGGATTACGGTGATCAACAGATAGTCCCGAGGTATGCAGTGCTTGAAGCTAGGTCTTGGCTGCCGTGAGGTAGAAGGCTCGGTAGCAATGAAGGCGTGTGTCGTGGAGGAGGTGTAAAATCAAAGGTGTGTTGACAGTGCAACAAAATGGCCGGGGTGCAAGTATGTCTCGACTGTCGGTTGCCGTCTCGACTTCATGTCGCGCACGCGTCAGAACGCGTCCGGAGGCACCAGACATTTTTGATCCCGTAGCAGTCTTATTACGATTTGTAATGGTCTTGTCCACGAGTCTAGTCTCAAATTGTCATGCTTCGAACATCGTCAGATTGCGACCTGATGGAGGCACTCATATCGACGACCATCATCCATGCATTGCACAATGCTGTCGAATCTACTAGCTGTACTGCAGGGTCGTGACTTGCTCCATCCACTACAGTCATTCCCAATCCTCTCCAGCCCACACTACACCCTAGGCGTTCTTGCCCGTGTCTTCTTTCAAGCTGACAATCCTGTTCAAGATGATCTTGTCTCCCTTGCTCGGACCCGTCACCTTCTCATCCTTCAACGACGCAATCTCGCTCTCCCTGTCGATCGTGAAATAGGCCAGACGCATGGCCTGGAACCTGACATTCTCGTTGCCGACCAAGCTGTCCGCCTTGACCGTCGGCTCGTCCTCCTTGTGCTCCGCGTCCTTCGCGCCCGCCGACTCGTTCGTCGCCATCTCCTTCTTGGCCTTCTCGGTCCGCTCCTTCGCCTCCTTCTTGGCGTCATCCATCGCCTTGCGCGCGACGGCATAGAACGCCGGCTCGATCACGGCATTCTTGAAGACCTGGAGCGAGTCCGCGCTGACGTCCGACTCAAAGTCCGCTGGGGGCGGCTCAGTCTTGAACAAGGGGTGGAAGTATCGCACTTCGTCGATCTTGACCGCGTCAGGTGCGTTCACCCACTGGACGTATGCCTTGGGCTTCTTGGCGGTGCCGTCGTTCTCGAGTCGCGCGCGAATCTCGGTGATCGCGCCCGTCGCAGAGTCTTTGGAGAAGCTCGTACACGTGATGGGGAAGGGAGCTTTGAACAAGCCGACGCTCTTGCCCGGTGCAAGACGGAAGTAGTCGGCAGAGTCGACCTCTCTGAAGTCGTCCGCATCGATGTACAGCTCTTTCGTAAATGAGGTCGTGATTGTGCCCATGGACGGAACCTTGGGGTGAAGGGGGACCTCGACGGGAACTCGGTAGTCGTCCTCGACGTTCTCCAAGACCACCTTGATGGGGTTCAAGACCATCATCAGACGTGGCGCAGAATCCTCCAGGTATCCTCGAATCACACTGTTGAACTTCTGGATCTCGGTGGTTGACAGCTGGGTGGTCACGCCGAGCTCGGAAACGAAAGCGAGCAGAGCGCCGGGTGGAATCCCGCGTCGTCGAAGGGCGATGATGGTGTATAATCGCGGGTCGTCCCAATCTTTGACAAGGTGGGTCTCCACCAGCTTGGCGATCTTCCGCTTCGACAGGAACGTGCCTTGGAGGTTGAGTCGAGCGAACTCGTACTGTCGCGGCTTGTACACTGTCAGAGCGTCGCACAGCCATTCGTACGATTCTCGAGCGGGCACGAACTCGGTGGTGCACAAGGAATGGCTATGATCAGGACGATCCCGCTTGTTCACGTACGGACTTACGAGATGTTCTCGAAAGAATCGCACAAGCAGTGCGTGAAGTCGTATGTCGGATAGATCTCTGTCGCGTCAGCTCAACCACGCCTGAAATTTAGTGGACATGGACGGCTCACTCCACTTGTCGCCGGTGCGATGATGCGGAGCTTTCTTCACTCGGTAAGCAATCGTGTCCCACATATACGGGTTTCCGCTATTCAGGTCCATCTTCATCCGCAAGCATGCCGTCTTCTCCTCGTACTCTCCATTTTTCATCCTCTCAAACTCGATCAAAGACTCCTCGAACGGACGATCCCGGTGTACACACGGGACCGGATTACCCTTCCCTCCTCCCCGGTCCTCCTTGATCTTCTCGGCTAACAATCAGCTCCCGTGTCCGTACTCGGAATCATCTCGACGTACCATCACAAGTGCAGACGTAAGCCTTCCCTCGGCGAGTCAACTCGACCGCAAGCTCGTACAGTCGGTCGAAGTTGTCGGATGAATACGTGATCTTCCAGGGCTCAAAGCCAAGCCATCTGACCGTCTCCAGGATCGATTGGAAGTACTTGCCCTCCTCCTTCTCAGGATTAGTGTCGTCATATCTAGCATCAGCATAGTCGGACGCTCGATGAGCCCTCGAAGACTCACCGCAGATATGTGCGTCCGCCGTGGAATTTAGCATATCCGAAGTCAATCATGATGGCCTTAACATGTCCTGGCATCAGCTTTCGCGGATGCAACTCAGCTCGGTCATGACTAACCGATATGCAGGTAACCATTCGGCTCGGGCGGAAAACGGGTGTATACATCTCCCTTCGTCCACGCCAGATGCTCCTCCTTCAATCGCGGCTCGATCTGCGGGTTCTCTCCCGGTTTGTGGAACTCTGACAAGAAGCCCTCCTTGAAGATGTTGGTGGGGATGGCAGGGGCGGTAGATGATCCGGCGATGGGCGCAGCAGGCGCTGGCTTCGGCTTGGTCGGTTTCGGCTTTGACGATCCAGCAGCAGCAGCCTCGGCCTTTGACCGAGCAAGAGCCTCCTCCTTGGTTCCGAACAATGAAGTGAAGTACGACTCGAGCGATGACTTGAGTTCGACTGCGTTGGCCCACCTGAAAAGTCAGCAAGAATTCCCCACAGACCGAACCAGCGTACTTCAAGTTAGATGTGCTTGACTTGATACCTCCGAGCAGGGGCCCAAGGCTGGACCAGCTCTCTGGCGCGGCCGACAAGCTCGACACATAGCTCTTGATCAAGTCCGGCAGGTCCGCCAGGCTGACCTCGATACCTGATTGTGAGCTAGCTCTAGTGATAGCTACCGTAGCATGACGCACCGACACCGGCCGCCTCATCGAACTTCGCTTCGTCCACCGGCGTTCCCTCCGGGTTCTTCTCCAAGAACTTCACAGCGGCTTTCATCAGCTTGCCACCAAGCTATACGAACCGCCTAGACTTACCGGCGACTTGATCTGGCGTCTTGACATCGCCCTTGAGCACCTTCTGGACCGCGTAGCCCTTCTCTCCTGGTGCGAGCTTCCCATATGCCCCACTGAGCTTGACCAAAGTTCCTGCCGTCTTCTCGTCCAGCGCCTCGGCCTTGAGGTTGAACTCCTCGATAAGCGCTTTGAACGGCGACGCGGATTTGGGCTGACGGGCGAGGTCCGCCGCCGACTTTTCGCTCAGCCCGACCGACTGGAAGAGCGCGACCAGCTCCTTTGCTTCTGGCGTGTTGGGGTCGTACTTGGGAGGCATGATAAGGGTAAAGGAAGCTTATGCAGTCAACCGTCGTCCTGATGAATCAACCTGTTCCCAACATTTCGAGTGGGAAGGCGGTCATGCATGACTCGCGCCTGCTACTTTCCCAAAGAAGCAATTCAGCGGATTCAGCACGTGACTGCATCCCAGTGGCCCGATTTCGAACGCTTGCGACGACGGGCTCAAGTCGCCGGCAGCCATCGTCACCACCTTGCTTAGGTGTCCTTGCTGCGTTCTCCCTATACTATACACACCAGTCTCAGCGTCGTCAACATGAACCGATCAGGACCGGAAGCGTTCGCACGGCTCGCTCAGCAGCTCAACAAGGCCCGACTGGCCAGCCAGGGCAAAGGCGGAGGATCGGGAGGCAACCCCTTCGGCGGTATACCAGGAGGGGGAAAGGGTGCGGCGACCGGCGGAGGTCTGTTGGCGCTCCTGGCGGCTGGAGGTATCGCCCTCAGCTATTCGATCTTCAACGGTGAGTAGGCAATGCGGGCCAAGCATTCGACGGGCAGTGTTCCGCAGACCGAGCGATCGGCTGACAATGCAGTCGATGGTGGTCATCGAGCGATCAAGTACTCGAGGTTGCATGGTGTCCGACCAGACATCTACCCGGAGGGCACGCACCTGATTGTCAGTGCTGGCCAGATGATTCGGGCCGCGGACCGCTTACATCCAGCTGCCGTGGTTCGAGAACCCGATCATCTACGATGTGCGAGCCAAGCCGCGCAACATCGCCTCCTTGACGGGAACCAAGGACTTGCAGATGGTGCGCCGATCGTCGCTACTTGGAGGCTAGGAGCTGACAACAGGTCAACATCACCTGCCGAGTGTTGTCGCGACCGTCCGTGAACGACTTGCCGACCATCTATCGAGACCTCGGAACCGACTACGACGAGCGTGTCCTTCCGTCCATCGTGAACGAGGTGCTTAAGTCCGTTGTCGCCCAGTTCAACGCCTCGCAACTCATCACCCAACGAGAGATGGTCTCGCGTTTGGTGCGAGACAACCTGACCCGCCGGGCTAGGCGGTTCAACCTCATCCTCGACGATGTGTCCATTACCCACGTGGCCTTCTCGCCCGAGTTCACGCACGCCGTCGAGGCCAAGCAGGTCGCGCAGCAGATTGCCCAGCGAGCGGCATTCCTCGTCGACCAGGCTATCCAGGAGAAGCAGTCGATCATCGTCCGAGCACAGGGAGAGGCCCGAAGTGCCGAGCTTATCGGAGAGGCGGTCAGGAGCAACAAGGGCTTTTTGCAGCTGAGAAGGCTCGAGGCTGCTAGGGAGATTGCGCAGACGCTGAGCTCGAGTGGAAACAAGGTCATGCTGGACGCCAAGAGTCTGCTGCTGAATGGTGAGTCGGCGTGGGCACGGACTGGACGTCGTTGAAGCATGTGCTAACTGGAAGTTGCTGAGGACGATGTGATCACGTCCTCGCTGAACAAGAAATAATGCAGGTCCCTGATCTCGTATTCATGCCATGCACAATTCAACCACAGACATGACCACACACATTCACAGGCCAAGGCTACGCGGACGTAAATGCTTTGTCCGCCTCGTGCACACTCAGCGCCGCTTCTCGCGCCCGCTTGCCTCACTTGGAATGGGCGCTGGTCCTCGCACTTGACGCTGATTCGGCAGCTGTCCCGGTCTTTGTTGGCGGAGGAGGCTGCCATGGTTTCTTCGCGTGATCGACCTGTAAGAGCAGCCTGCTGGTCAGCCTAAGCTGCCAAAACAGCTCGAGTGCGCCCCACGCACGACGGGTGTCCCATTTCGAGTTTGGGAGCATCCGACCGGGGGAGCTCGGTATGACTATTAGTGATCCAGTAGCCGTTTCGCGGTACCATGTGATCACCAGGCGAGGTCCCAGTCTGACTCCCATTGGTGTTGGTTGTGCCTCTGCCACTCATGTTCGCCGGGAAATCGTGCCAGTGGAACTGGGTCTGCGTGGTGATGGAATGAGGGTTGCAGGCGGATGGAAGTGCAGCAGTCGAATTTCCGAGCACCTCGTTGCTGCTGACATTGCAGGGAAAGCTGGACCTTTGGAAAGCGCTCCCCTGATGCGTGAGGCAGATCCTCCCCTCCTGTGCCTTCGAAGCCTTTGGCGCCATGAGCCAGATGTATCAGGCTCCCGACTTATCTGAGATGAATCAAAGGAGATCACGGAGATCTCTGTATGTCATATCTCGGAGCATCAGGGGGCTGCTGCAGCATCTAACGTGTATCGAGTCACACGACGAACTCGCAGTACGATCATAAAGCGGCCTCGACAGACAGCTCTGACATCGGGACGGATTGTCGGAATACTGGTCCGAGAGTCTCGCACGAACGACCAGGGAGAAGCTGGTCCTAACGAAGCAAGGACACGAGGTCTATACTGCAAATATGCAACGCGCTCGTACCCGAGACCGACGGGCTTCCGCCGAGTGTGTATAGAGGCACATCGTGCAAAGATCAGGCTTGCATCAATTCATTTCTTTACAACCCATCCGCTATCACCGCTTGTAATGCCCCAGATTTCGAGACCCCTCAGTGACTGCAAATTGGGACATAAGGTCCGACGAGTACGCCACACGGGTCTGGGTTCTTCACGAACCCCTCTGCATCTGGTCGCTACGACTCAACTACGCCGACTACAGGCTATCTGTCCACTCACAGGAAAGTCGGGACTCCTTGTAGCTTCTTCCCATTGGCATCGGTGACAATGGTCACCTGAGGCGGCTCCTGCAAGCGGGAGGAGTTGTCGCCGCCGGATGAACCCCTCTGGTAGTTTACATTGTCACTTGCTCCCGATGACTGACCAGTCGTAGCGGTGTTCTGTGTGTGCGACATGAAGTTACGTGTTTGTCAGTGTCTGAGTCCGCAATATGGCAAAAAGGTTTAAGATGAGAAAACAGCGCAGGTGCAAGGGCGACTGTGCGTACATCTACGTCTTAGTGGAGATGTCAGTGCCAACTCGCATGAGAAGGCTTCATGAAAGGAGGAGGCGTGTGGAAAGCCATGGATCAAGGTGGAAGTAGGTAGCCTTGTGGCGGGTCAACATGTACATCCGGTCAGCGCCATCTCGCTACTCTTTGTAAGGCTGCTCTGCAGCGGCGACACCGTTTTGCGCATGCAACAAGTCGCGATCAAGGGGTTGGTCCACTCTCAGCTGGCACTGTCGCTGTTTACAACACTGCGGTGGCTTGCAATGTCGCAGAGGCGACGCCGACTCTCAACTGATTACTCAGTCAGCATCGTACATAGCGCATCGACGGATCACCCGCTATGTCCCGTGGCTCATCGGCAGGCGCACGTCGCCTATTGTAGACCTGATCTCGTTCCCATGCTCATTCACATAACGGACGCGCATTTATGGGTACAAAGACGGCTCAGGGTTCCACGGACCCATTGCACTCTGTATACAGACGCCCTTACTGAGAGATCTCCGGCTTTTTCTCAGTCCCTGAGGGGCTGGTGTCTGTCACTTAGGCTGCCTTGGCCTGCTCGCGCGCTTGATTGTCGGCTTCCACTTTATCCAGCCTGTCATCTCAGTTTCGTCCTGTGGTATGACTCGCTGACTCTCACCACGCCAGTTGCTCCTCGCGGGTAGAGCTGCTTTGAAGACCGCTGGTACATGGAGTGATTTTGGACGAGTCATGTACCTCATCCTGCGCAGGTGCGGGCGGAGCGGTGGCGGTTTTCGCGGAGGATGGAGCGTGCGAGGTCTCTGCAGTGTCTGCCATGCTTGCCGATTCGTGGTAGTCCGATCACTGTGATTTGATAGGTGAAGAGCAAGTTCAAAGAGAGAGCACCTTGTGTGCTGGGCTAGTCGCTTGCTTGGTGGGGTGGAAAAGAAAGAAGGGGGTGGGGGCGGGACCACTCATTTGCGGTGGCGCAGGTGCCTTCGAGCTCCACTTAGCCGCGTGAAGCAGAGGCGAGCGCAGTGGAGCGCGCCACCTTTACATGACGCGCGTCGCGTGGGGTCTGCACAAGGGATGTCTACTTCAAAGGATCGTATGAACAGTGGAGAGGCTCTCGGTGGATGACCAGCATCCTTGTTGGGCGGCGCTCTTGCCCCCGATGCGTTACAGAACGCTTGGGGGCGACCATGCAGCTGTTGTTTTGACTGGTCTCTGCGGCCTCACAAAATCAACGTGAAAGACATGTACATTGCAGCGTTTGGAACTGTCTAGAATTGCCCCTATGATCCCGGAAAGTATGCCTGTCGTGGTCAGACGTGATGGCGAGCGACCACTGCCAGACTCTGTGTGTGACCAGAGCGAGGCTCCGAGCATCAGTGCTAGCATGTCGGCTCGTCTTCGTGCCCGAGTTGTGAGGAAACCATCAGCCGGGAGATGAAGATGTGGACTTGGCTGGTTCGTGTGCAGCACAGAACTCTCACACGACATGCATGCCCTTCACTGATGAACACCCACGTTGCGTCTCCTTCATCCTTCTGATCAAAAGGCCCTCTGAGCTTCGAGAGCGAAGCATCAAGCTCACTGGGACTTCTCCCCGCCAGACGCCGCTTGATTGCTGGCCTCGCCCGAGACTTGCTCATCGGGGTAGTAGCGCTTCATGAGATCATCCTGGCTGCACTTCAATTACTGAGCCGGCACTGAGCAAATTTGACCTACAACTGCTGCGCGTACTGAGCTTTCGAGTCTGGCTTTACCTCCCACGCCCGGGGGCCCAGGGGCTGGAAAGATTGGGGCGCTTTGCTTGGGTTCAGGAGTGACGCCGTAGACTGCTTGCTGGATTGCGGGGCGCGCGTGGTCCCTCCGCGATCAGGGTCAGAGCCGTCCGTGTCTTTGCTGTTGCCACACCCCATGGTCTTCAGTGGTGGATTCGCGTGAGAATTGTAGCTCAGTAGTCGATGACAGCGGTAAGATGAGGGCACGGTGCTTGTTGATCTCCACTTGAAATAGTTCTCGAGCTCGTATGTTGTGGTGCGATTGGGTGGAGCCACAAAGGCGTAAAGAAAGGATTGCATCAAAGGGTGTCATGTGGAGCTCTCGGCCGTGGAGCGCCTACGAAGGACGTCACAACTGCATTCACGCCAGCTGATACGACACCAATAACGGCGTCACACTTCTCGTGGAGCTGAAGAGTATTTGAGGGTTTCGGGAATCCCTTGACTGACGAGGGCTGTGAGTGGCAAATCCCCCAACGAGAAACACTGAGTGCGACATCACTCGGGCCGTCCGCGGACATACCTATGGATACTGAGGACATGCCTCCTGCTACAGCATATTGGCACTCCTGGGAGGCGAAATCCAGCATTCTCGACGTGTGAGCAGGCGCACCGCATGACCTCGTCAACATATGCTCCCAGATTGTACGTGGAAGGTGACGAAAGGCCTGTCTGACTCTTCCCGTCAGACTGATTTCAGCCGAGTACAAACCATATACATGTACTGCTCAGCGAGTCTAGCAATGGCTACAGAGCGCATGAACATTGACTATCTGTCTCTCACGTACGCCAAACCAATCGCCGTGAAGTCGTATAAGCGGGTTCGCCCTTCAAGCTCTCATCGGGCCCCACTGGGGCGGTGTCCTGAATCGTGTGCCCTTGTTTGGGTCGGAGTGGTCTCGGCGCTGTCTGGAACGAGGATGTCACTAGATATCATTGCCTCGCTCCCAGTGCAAGCTCTGATGTACAGAATCACTCACTTGACATCTCCCTTGATCTCAAACCGTGATCCCACGGCAACGTTGTTCACGGTCGGCTTCGGAGACTGGCCCGGCGCTCGTGAAGGCCCAACTGATGTTAGAGACGTGGAAGCACCCTTGTTTCTGCTGCTGACCGTTGTCTGTTGGCTCATGTTCAAGCTCTGACAATGAGGCACAGTGTCTGATCAGCGCCCGGATGATCAATTGCTGGTGGCATCCTCGAGACTTATGTATGATCGGTCGCTACCCACAGTACACGCGTCATGGGCTATGACAGACGTTGCTGCGAAGGCCTGGTCTTCTCGGCTGTCTTCGAAGACCGAAGGTACTACCGGCCGAAACGCCGCAGAGGAGCAAGTTGGCAAGACGCGAAGGCTGCCGGCGGTATCGGACAGAGGTCCTGGCTTGATCGAAGACGCGAGTACTGCAGCGAGCTGAGGACGGAGTCGAGCCCTCGTTCCGCCCACCTGCGATACCAAATCTCACGCTGAGCGACTACGGTTAACGGAAAAGGGGACTGCATGTACATCGCATGAGCAGCGTGTATAGCCCTTTGGGCTGATCTAGCCACATGCCTCATGTGTACGAACCTCTCGCTGCTCTCGCACGCTTTCATCATTGATCGACTGTTCCATGGATATCTACCAAGCACTCAGATCACGCTGACGGCTAAGAGCCACTGTTAGAAGACTCACTCCCAAGCCGCTCGCACCCCGCTTCCCACGACGCTTGCAGAGCGGGATGCCTCTGGAAGGCCTTGGGGATGCTCGCGCTGCGGTCAGCATCATCTTTGTGGAGCCTTGGCGGAGACATCGGTATTCATCAGGTCAATACACACGTGAAGGGTAATCCATCCAGCTTGCCGGAAGGAGTGTCCCGCATCGCAGAGCCATCGTTCCCTGGGGCCGCGCTGGCGCTGAGGGTGTCACTTCGCGGAGTCTCGCTTCTTGCAGTGGATGCCATGTCGTAGCGGATAGCTGGGTTCCGCTGGGGGAGTCGAGGGAGCTGAGGTGATCACTGGAAGGTCCGAGTCTTTCAGTCACTTCGGCGTGGGAGGAAGAGGTGACGGACGGCTGACGCCTTCTCCTGAAGTAGACCGTCTGTACGTGGAGTGAGTGCACAATGGACAGTCGCTGCACTGACACACTACCTCCTCGAAAGCACGCCCTTTGTCGGACGTCGAGGAGCTTCATTCAGCAGACTGTCTCGCCGCTGTCTACGATGCGCAACCTGTCCTGAGGAGTCAACATGAAGTACCGCTTTGTCTGTGATATCTTGACCCGGTGACCGCGTCCCTTTGTCTACCTCGTGGGGGAGCTGAGTTCACAGCAGGGTGACGGTGTCAAGGGCCGTCCATTTGCCACTCGCGCCACTCGCGCCACTCACGTCGCTCGCACTTGTCCCCGCCGTGCTACCAGCTACCACCCGTCTTCACATGATTGCGTGTATGCGAACAGCGCTAGGTGAGCGAGGCCGTCTGTTTTCTCGCTCACACAGAGGTGGCAGTCTGCTTGCATTCGACTCCCAAATACGTGGTGTGCCGGGGACTAAAGTCTGCCGATGAACATGGAATCGGACAGCTACCTATTCAAAGCGAGCGGTTGATCGTATGACTGCAAAACACATTTCAATCGGTTTGCCCGCCTTAGCTAATAATCATTGCAACCCAGATCGTCTGTCATCTCCAACGATGTTCAAGCCCCAAGCGGTCGAGCTGTCGTCGTGCACCGTCGTTCGCCGCATATCACGCCTGTATTTGCCCTCGAAAGCACCCGGGCAAGCGCGATGCCTACTTGTCAGCTTGGCCCACCGCTCGCCGGCAGCCCGGCAGGGCTTGTGCACTCACATCACGCAGGTGTTGTCCCAGATGACCAGATCGCCCGACTGGTGCCATTCGATGGACAAGACGTACTTGGGCTGAGTCGCATGGTCTAGCAGCTTTTGTATCTCGACGTGGCCCTCCTCGAGCGGGAGCTGGTCAATCTTGTACGCGTGATTGGCGATGTACAGGTTCTGCCGGTCAGCATATGAGATGATGCCGACATCAAGCCACTCTCGGTCCTTCGGGATCGCTCGTGCGTCTGAACAAGCTTGTGTCGACCAAGGGGATGGCTGTCAGGGTGGAACTGGGGTGAGCGGTGCCAGCGGTGAAGGGAAGCCGGCTCACTCGCGCTTCCTGGAGCAGCGGTTCGCCAGGACTCGCTTTGCGGCGGGACTGATGCTGCGAGTGACCGATAACCCAGTCGTTGATCTTGGTCTTGGTCTCCGCGTCGAGATCCTCATAAGCTGTTCTCGTGTCGGCAAACTGATCATCAGTCACCGGGAGTGTACAACGGATCACGGACCGCTCACCTCTGTGTTGCCCCCCGTACCTCGCGGTGGTAGCTCATGGGCCAGAAGCAGGCTCTAAGGGTTAGCTCAGGCCGGCGTTGCCTCGATGCCTCGACACACCAGACCTGCCCGCCTCGGGTTGAACGAGCTGTCCACGTGAAAAAGCTGATTTCCCTTTCCCAGGATCCACCTGACAGATCCCGGTTGGAGAAGCTGACCATTGCCGTCGATGTTGCTCACGTCGAAGAGCCTGCACTTCAGCCTGCGGCCTGCACAGCCGCGCACGAGACCTACTCATCGTACTTGAGCCGGTTGATCCGACCGAGCTTGTTGTACGGCGTGACATCGTCGAGTTCGCCTAGCATACGCGACAGGGCGACGTGGGTATCGTCATCGAGTCCGGTGTCGCGGCACACAAGAACTCCGTACTGCGGATCAGCTCGCTGTGACAGACCACAGCCGACGGGGCGTACCTGGGACAGCAGTGATCGGATCTCCAGCATCAGCTCCGGGGTGGGGTGTCGGAGATCTGCACCGCCGAGCTCGGCGCCGAACGTGTGGTGCAAGGGGGTGACAGTGAGTCCGGTCATGTTGAGATATCCTTGTCCGTGGAACAGTGTGCCGGCGTCGTCTCAATTTGAGAGCTCCTATGAATGTGCAGGTCCCCGAGCCAGGTCTTATATGGTCGTCGCTCTGGCACTGGATTGCCCACGTCGCATACATATGTCCTCGGGCCCAGCGGGCCGGAAGTGAGAAGCCATATCAACACTGGTCTCATGACCCACCTACGAGAGGTCGTTGCACCGGACTCGAGCGTATCCCGCTCGAGATTCGAGAAGGCAGCCGGGAAATGCGAGATGCGCTTCGCGTCGTTGGTTATTAAGGAAGAAAAGGCGATATTTGCGGCGCAGTATTGACAATCGGCTGTTGACTCATTGCTCAGCCGCATGGGCGGCTATTGGCGGTCAGAGTTGGTGCGACGTCATGTGCTCAGCAGCTGACGGTACAACGAGGAATGAGGCGGGCAAGAGGTGGGACCACGAGCAACGACTACGGGCGGTCACGGGCCGAAGAGTTCCCGAGATTGTTTGCTCGACCCGAATCCGATCGGCGGGCATTCGGTCCATTAGTGCGCGTGGGAAAGCTCTCCGGATTGTGTTCAACGGTCTGTGTCCTTGACAGCGGGGCTGACCACATGGAAGCATGAAGTATCCACCGGTTATGTCTGCGCTCGAGAGCCGGCCAAGGGTCTAGCCAGCTATGGCGAAGCAGTGAAATTCAAGGCTACCATATCCATGTAGGGCGGAGTGATCGGCGTTGTGGACGCTGGGAAACACAGGCACGCAGAAAAGTAGTGCGCCGGGTCAGACTGCTGACAGTTCAGGCCTGATTCCCAGCCCGTCATCATGGTCATCCAACGGGAGACAACTTCCCGTCCGCGCACCAGGAGGTAAGCGTAGAAGCGCCGCGCAGGTCAAGGCTTGTCCGATAACGAAAAAGGTCAATCTTCAGCGACATTCCGCCGGGTGTATGCCGGAACGAAGCTTACCTAGTCAAACTACAAGTTCAGCCCAAGAAGCGAGCCACTGTCGTCATTGCCTTTAATTTATAACCTGTGGGAACACGGAGATAGCGAATGACACGTCGCCTGCACAAAGCACCGTCTAGGTCCACCCTCCCTGCTGCGACCGATCCCATGCGACTCCGGACTCGCCGACGCACGTTGCTGTTGGTGCCCTGCTGGTGCCCTGCCCTTATCGCGTGCGGTATGAATCCCGCTCTTACCTGAATAACGGCAAGACACACCGCCGGCGAGAAACGGGCGAGCTAGCACCTGCCCTGTAATCTCGCCGATCCCCCGCACGTTGCCGCTGCGGGCCCCAGCCAAGCACGCACGTTGGGGCGACACGCTGGGTGTCAAAGGGAGATCCACCTGCAAGCGAGATTCCTGAGAAAGTGGTCTAAACCCCGCCATGCCGCCGCATGCCGAGAACGGAGCGGGGGCTTCGGAGGGTTCCGGGGCAGTCGGTTCATTCGGTCCGGCGGGAAAAATAGCCAGGGGCGCTCAAACAGGCTATCGCGATGGTTCAATCCCCCGTCCACCGTGCGCCTGACTTCCGGCGACCGGACATCTCGGCGCATCTCAGCACGTCAGAGCATGCAGGCAAGACGCTCCGGGCGGAGAAAGAGCCGGAGAAGCAGCGCTGGGGCTTATCGTGGAGGGGCAAGTTCGGCGCGGAGGGTTTATAACATTGACGGGGCGGGTGAAGGACCAGGCCCTTTTCTTGCCCCGGATCTGCGTTTACTTTTACTTTGCGTGGTAGTACGTCCGCCCCCTCATCACCGTTATTGCACCATCCACCACCACATTCACACCGATCACTTTCGTTCATGCCCACATTGTCGCTGCCGTAGTTCTCACGTTCGACTTGGACCATAAATCGAGATCATCACACTGGCACATTCATCACATCACACGACAGGAAGCGGACCTCGGCAGAAGATGACCACTACCATGTCTAACATGGATGACCTGATCGGCGCTATGAACTGCAATGTGCGCGTCTCCCAGGAGGACTACGAGCTGAAGATGGCTCTTCAAGTGAGTTCTCTCACACCGTCGCACCCGACGTATCACTGACAGTGCAGGAATATCTCGCTTCAACAATCTCCATGCCGAACGTGGCCCTTTCACCAACCACATCCACTTTCCGTCCATTGCCACCTTCCCGGTCGACATCCTCCACCCGCAAACACGGACTCTATCAACCACACCTGCAACATGCCTACCACTCCGACGCAGCATCGTCGAGCTCTGCCTTCCCAGCCTCGTATCCCTCGCCCGGTATCTCCCTCGCGAACAACGGCTTTTGGAACTCGGCAGAGGACGTCTCGATGCCCATGCCCGCTCCGCCTCAGCGTCCCGGCACCCTCCGCCGGACGTCCTCGTATGGAACATACAGCCTCAATGCGCAGTACGCCGCAAACACGACCGACACTTACTCGTTCGGTGACGATGCGTTCGCGCCCTTATGCCAGCAGCCGAAGATGACCTACGACAAGGCCAACCCTTGGGCTGGGTTCAGCGGCACGTCGAGTGCATTCGGATTCGGAAAGAAGCCAGCTGTCGTCGAGGAGCGTCAAGAAGAGGAGCAGCCCAGAGCGCAACAGGCGTGGAATGGCAACAATGCCAATGACGGCGACGACGAGATGATGGACGAGGACTGGGCCGAGCAGGACATGGATGAGATCGATGATGAGAGTAGCGTGGAGAACGTCATGGGTTTGAGTGCGGGCCAGGGCGAGTATGAGAACAGCTTTGGTGGCTGGGAGCGTGGCAGGCGGAAGGAGCTAGAGTATAGAGAGTAGATAGTAGAAGGGTCATCGTGTGGGTATTGAGTGTCCGAATCAAATCAACCATTGTAGCCGTTGTATATAGGTAATCGTGATGACATGCCGCATGATCAAACGTCCGGCCACCGAGTACCAGGCGAACTTGAAATAGCTCTAGTGGTCCATGGGTAGCGGTTGGGGCGAAGACACCCTGTGAGCGTGAAGCACGCGTAGCAACGCCGAGTTCGATGTCGTCCTGGCTGCCTTGCAAACGCGACCACACGCCAAGCCCAACGAAGCATGTGCCGACCATGAAGTGATCGCATCGGGTGTCGATATGCATGTCTCTCCGATCATGTGCACCACGACGATGCCATCACATCAGCTGGGCCCACAACCACGGCGATCCATGACGTAGTGGCAAAGTGCCACACTCGTGTCAAACCGATCCAAAACTCCGATCAATCAATTCTCACCGCGACGAGGGACGGGTGCCCATTCCCTGGCCGCTGGCGGTGCGCACATTACATTCGTCGCTGTGCTCGCCCTCATCTCTCTCTTTCACCACACCCAGGCAGCAGAGTCATTCATACGACTCTCCTCGCCATCCAAGTTCGACGGAAGCGACTTTCGCCTAGAAATCGCAAGTAGTCTGAGCAAGGAGAACGAGGAGTTTTCGACTTAATCATCCCCCAAAACATCGCGCGCGACACGTTCGACATCAAGGCTGATTGATCATCGTTGACCAATCGACCTTGCTCTCGAACACTCAGTCTTGCGGTCTCTCTCTCGGACTCGGTCTACGCACGAGCCTGGACAAGGAGTCTGCCGACCACCGACCGCCGCCGTTGATTTGGACTTGATTCGGAAAGCGACTGGTGGACGTCGTGAGTCTACTTGCGCGTGCTGGCAATTTTGCCGGAGACGACGACGCACGCGTGCTGACCACATTCTTCTTGCCACCTCGTGTCCAACGCACCACTCCTACCTCCTCGACCGCCGTCATCGCACTCTCCACCCCTCTCACATATGACTATCCGGCCCTGATATCCACTCGACAGACCAGTTCCCGTCTTCCTCCGTCTCCCAGTCTTCCCTTTGTTCGACCTTTGAAGCGCACCGGTCTGATCCCGCATCGCCAAGGAGCTTCGACGCACGCACAGAGGCGAATCAGAGAGGAACGATCAGACGTCTTGGCTCTCCAGTCGATCACCGGGCGACACTACCGCCTGCCGAGTAGCAACATACGTTTGAGCGAGTCGAGCCCGCAGTACACCTACGCAACCTTTATTGGTTGACTGCTCCTCGCTTCTTACACGCTACAACCAGCCGACAACCACCTCAAAAGACTACCAGTCACCCATCCTTCGTCACACCCTACCCAAGCATTCACATCCGCTTGACTCACGTCGAGCACCCGGACCAACTCGGGTTTACACTCGAGAAGGTTCGTTCACCCTAGCATGCCGTACATTCACGCCAACCCGCCTGCGGGTATCACAGCTTCAGCGGAGGACTTCAAGCGAGCAATGCACCTGGATCGCATGCGACACCTCGCAACGATGGCGCAACCTGAAACGAGAGGGAATTCCAGGCGCAAAGCGGAAGTACCGCCATCGGTCTACCACACGCCTATCGGTCAGCACGCCAGCGAGTACGCGCAGCAGGCGTCCGAACAGCCGTTTCAGCCCTCGTTTGCAGAGTGGGCAGCTCCGGCGGAGGTGCATCACTTCGCGGCGCCCAATCACGCTCAGGCCGCGCGGACTTACTACGAACCCCAGGCCTTCGCTTTGACCCCCGGTCCTTTTCACGCGCCTGCCACTTTCGACAACAGGGTCCCGACTCCGCACGACACTTATCGGTACCCCGTCGCGAACAGGGAGCCTGTCTACGTTCCGCAAGAGTCCGAATCGTCGAAGAAGGACAGGTTGAACGACGCGCTTTCCGCGTACTACGTCACTGAAGTGACCAGGCTGCTCGTCGAGCCCGGGCAATACCGACCTGGAGTTGGCGGTCAATCCGAAGAAATCTGGGGCGCGATCGGTCGGGAGAGGGAGGAGTACGAACGTGTGGGACTGCCCGTGCCGGACCGGTCGCAGGCCGGGTACTGGGGTCGAATGGGCCTGGCCGTCGGGCCCGTCGCTATGCCGTCTCCACACCGAGCCCGCACGCTACAGTACGAGCCTTACGACCCATACAAGCTCCTCCAGCACCGACACCACCCTCGTCCGACGGTTATCGCTTTCGTCAAGGACATCCTCACTCGGATGACCATTTCGCCGACCGCCGTCATTACCGCCCTATGGTATCTGAAGGGACTGGGACTGCACTCAGGCGATGGGGACAAAGGAGAGATCCTCCGAGGATACCTGCACGAAGCTAGGGACGAGGACGGCGTTCTCAAGCGCGTCGTCGTACTTGGCCTTGTCCTTGCCGGCAAATGGCTCGACGACAACTCGTTCTTGACCAAGTCTTGGAACGAGGTCACCCGTCTCCCCATCCGACTCATCGACACTTTCGAACGTGTGGCGCTGAAGGATTTCCACTACTCGCTGCACATCCCCTTGCCGTCTTGGATCGAGCACATCACCTCCGCACACATCACTCTGCTCACTGACAACGCGCACTCGCACACCGCCACAATTGAGAAGCTCTTGGATCAGATGATCGGCGAGGCGAGGGACGCTCTACTCAACGATCCGCTCAACTGGGTTATCGACAACGACTTCCAGTATGCCTCGTCGACGCCGAGCCGAGACTGGCGCAACCATTCCCGATCGCACTCGATGCAGTCACAGGAGGCGCCAGAGTGGACGGAGACGGAGGATCTGTCAATCGACATCGAGGCCGAGCGTAATGTGGCTGCCCTCGTTGCCGATGACGAGGTCTTGATGGACGAGGAGGAGGACGAGTACGACTTTGTCGAGTATGATGGCGCTAAGCCGTGGCTCCCCACCATGTCCGACCTGCGGCGATCCCACTCGAACTCGAGCGCAGTGAGTCAAGACGAGTCATTGTCGCAGTGGAGATTGGAGCACCACTATGCTTCGAACCATCACGCCAACTCGTCCGTTACCGAGATCGAGCAGCTGGTCACTCAGCCTTCGATGAGCCAATACGAGTCGTCATACGACCACGACTGCTCGCAGTGTTATTCGCAGGTCGCTCATGTGGAGGCGGATGCTCCCTGGTCCTCGCCTCTCTTCAGAGCTGAGGGTCGCGACGCGTTCGAGGAGGACGAATACCTTGAGCCCGGAATCGCTGTCGTTCGCCCGGCGGCGCCCGTTGACCACTCCGTGCCCAGCACGGTCAGCTCCGCCACAGCCACAATGACAGGGTACCCACCTCGCGATCAATCCGGCGTGCAGGTGCCTACGGATCTGGCGTCGGATCACTACGACTCGGTCGAGGCGTATGACCGCTACGACAATGTGCCGGAGTACGATCATCCGCAGCATCCCTTCCCTCACGCCCGCCACCCCGAAGGAGACTACAAGGCGTATGTCGCCAGTGACCTTCTCGGTCAGCTGCTCACTCCCAGACCCATAAACAACCCGTACAACTTCACGTACACCCCGCCGTCGTACCACCAGTACCCGTTCCGCGAGTGAACGCGGATCGTCGTCGACGGACGTCGATTCTCGCCAATATAGATGGTTCATCTGCTACAACACGACTCTCGATTCCCTTCCGCCTTCTCCCTTTTGGCGCGCTCCATGTTATTCATGCGCCCCCGACACGACTCTTTCTGCTGGATACCCCCTCCGCTATCGTTCGGAGTATCCTGTCCTGTCCTTCCGACCTCGCCAATTTTCGTCGCTACCGGCACCTCCCGGATCCGTCTTCCACCATCCCAGACACCGACACACCCTCAACCCGTCCGAAGCCATTGGTCGATCCGACCACTCGGTGCCCATCGGATCCCTCGCGTCCGCTCGAAACACCCCTCATGTGTATAGCCACGTTTGTTCTCGCCAGTTTGCAGAGTCGCTGTTTGTGTTTGGCCCCTCGATCAACGTCACTTTGCTTCACTTCATCCCGATTCGCCTGCGTCCGTCACTCGATGGCGGCGTCATGGAAACGGAGAAGGGATGGCGAGGTGCACATGGAGGAGGCCTAGGTGGAAGAGATGGGGGCCGGGGATGTCGATGTTCGCCATGCGTTTTTTCTTTTCTTTCTTTTTTTCTTTCCCTCGCCGTTTGGCCAGCGCGAATAGTAGCTTGTAGTTTCGCCTATCGGGCTTCTTGCCTGCCATGCGGCGGACGGAGGGACTTACGTGTATGCAATATTGCGCGGGATGGCTGTCGACCTCGGCTTGATTCTTCTTCAGCTCTGGTGCGGTCAAAAGTACATGCCCTGGATTGCGTTACCACGACTGGGAGACAAAGTATTTTACGTTATGCTATATGCCGCACGGATGACCAATGTTGACATATTGCATGGTTGTATTGCACAGACCAGAATTGGCAGACACCAGGATGCAACATGCGCGCTTACAGAATATGGGCGGGCCGGGTCTGTCCACGTCTGGTGATCAGATCCGGCTCTTCGTTTCTTGCGTTGCTCGCCCTCGGCTCGATGGTGCTATCAGACCAGCGCCGGGCGGCCGGCCTCCTCCCACCTCTCCAGCCACGCTACGACCTGATCCCAGTCGCCCACCCTTTCCACGTGATCGGGCAACCACCCCTCTTGAAGCCGCCGTGTCCGCCGCACCTCCACCTCGCCCATGAGCCCCTTCTCGAGCCAATCCACATACTTCATCCCGTCCACCTCGTCGGCCTCCTCCGGGCGCAGCAACACCTCGTTCCACGGGTACCGCCCGAACAGGAGAACCTTGACGGGCGGGCTCGCCCTGCTCGCCTCGAGCGCGTTCTCCGCCGAGTCGTCGATGAGCAGCAGGGCGTTCGTGCGGTGCACGACCTCGGCCTTGGTGCGCTTATGGTGCGACAAGACGGCCTTGCGCGCGGCGTGCCCGTGCTGCTCCTCGGGCGTTGGGTCGAGGTGCTGGAACGCGCCGGTGAAGTGGAGCTCGTCAAAGATGTCGGGCAGGTACAGCTCCAGCCAGTCTTCCGTGCCTTCGCGCTGCTTCTCCGACCGCGCCGTGATGATGATGAGCCTGCTGCTCAGCGCACAATGTACCAGGAGGTGGGAATATGAGGGCAGGACGTACCGGTACCCTCGCTGCTTGAGCTCCTGGAGACGTTCCTTGGCGCCCGGGATGGGCGCCGCGCGCATGTACAGCCCATTCGCATACAGCTTGGTCTGGCCATCAGCGGCGGCGGTCTTCGCGCTACAGCGCCCTGCCTTTCAACATACCACCATCTCGACCGTCTCGGCGGGGCCGCCCCATCCCCGGTTCTGCCAGTACAGGTCTGGTGTCAGCGGGCTGGGCCGTATTTCGCACCTGCTGCGCTGTCATGCCGGGCCCACGCCCATCGACTTGGGTGCTCCTTCCTCCCTCGGCAGCCTGCTCCCTCGGCAAGCACATCACCCATGCCCCGTCTTCCGCTTGCCCGCTCCATCCCCGTGCGCGCGCCAAGACGTGACCCATCCACGTACAATGCTTGAAGTCATCGAGCGTCAACGGCGGCTGCACCCCGAACATATCGTTGTGCACTGCCATTAGCTCTCCCCATCATTGCGCCCCAGCAGCGCGACGCACTGTCCACGATTGTCCTGTTCGTCTGGCTGCCTGATCAGCCCGACCCCAGCAATTACGAGCCGCACGCACCACAACACATCATCCATGTCCACCGCGATCGTGCCTTTCCAGCCCGTTGCGGGCGTGTCCGCGCCGCCCCCAGACCCCTCCGCGCGGATCACCGTGATATCGTCGTCCAGTGCCGAGTCGGTCATGATCACTGAGCAGCGTCAAAGTCGAGAAATATGCTGACAATTGCCGGTATTGAGAGTACGGCGCATGACGAAGGGCCCGACGCACGCACGCGGTGACACCCACACAGTGCACACCTAACCGGGCCTTCGGAATCGCATTTCGCTTCTGGCCGCCGCGTGAAATATCTGCCGTGTTCGGCTCAGCCGACCGCGCGACATCGTGCCTCGCTTACGTGCCGATCCTCTTCTGGTCACTGTAACGCACGCGCACACCGAGCACCTTAGTGTCTTGCGCATGTTCATGCACGATTGTCATCGCCGATCCCGAAGCTTCCACGCCCCGGAAATATGATATGCATGCTTGTCTATCGGTTCCGTCTATGTACAGCCCTTCACACCCTTCTGCATAATTGATCTTCTCGAACCCTCCATTCCTCATCTATGGGGCGGTCCTTCGTCCGCGGCTTACATTGCCGATTGCCTAGAGTCCCTCGGTGAGCTTCTCGACGGGGTGGCCGTCCCAGCAGATGTGGTAGACTCGGTCGAAAAGCGGGTACGCGCCCAGTCGGTTTCGCTCCTTCAAGAAGATGTGCACCTCCTTGGCCTATTCATCAGCTTTTGAAAGAAGCGTGAAACGCCTGCAAGCTAACTGTGTGAATGCCTTGCAGCTCTACTCTATCAGCTCTGCGCCCCTGGAAACAGTCACGACGCAGCTCACTTTGTCCATTTAGCATCTCCTGCTCAAGCTGATCGAAAGGCTGGTGTTAGCAGCCATTCTGCGGCGACCAACAACAACGCCGCGAAGTTGCGAACATCAGCGCTCCCACGCACCTTCTTCTGCGTCACAAATGCCTCCGCGCACTTCCTGTTCCTGCCTCCGAGGCCTAAACCGTCAGTTCCGCTCTCCAAATAGAGGCTCTCTGCTCACACGACGTGATCAGATCCGCCACACCAGCGCTCTCCTGCAAGAACGTCTCCTCCTTGACGTCGTCGAAGAACTCCTGGCAGAAATGCTTCATCTCGATCAAACCAATCCGCATGATCGCGGCTGAACGTCAGCTTGTGGCAGCATGTGGACGCGACAGCAGACCTTTCGAGTTGTTGCCTAATTGCAGGCCGTCGACAAAGCCCGCAGCCACAGCAATGATGTTCTTGAGCGCTCCGCAGAGGGACACGCCGGCGACCTGCCGTCAGCTCAACGAGTTGAAAATAGAACGGGTGAGCTCACATCGGCGACCAGGTTCACCCGGAAGTTCGAAGTGGCTGTCGTCAGCTAGGCAACGGCACATCGCGAACAGCTCACCGAACAGCTTCTGCCACATCTTGCCGTCCTCCTCCGTCCTGTACCCAATGGTCGTCTCGGAGAAGTGGTCCGAGGCGACCTCGTCGGCGATGTTCGCACCCGACAGAGCCGAACAAGACACGCCCAGGCGGTTCTCGATCACGTCCGCGAAGATGTGGATGTCCGCACCCTTGACGTCGACTCCCTGCAGGTTAGCCATGCGCCCTGTCCAAGACTGCGGAGAATTCGCCTTAATCAGAGAGATGGCTTTGACGTTCTTGCCGATCTTCCCCTCAAGGGTCTCGAGGGTCTTACCAAGGACTGATGTCAGCGTTTCTCTAGTCCCTGCCCTATCTTCCCCGCCTCGGCAGGTCGGCCAAGTCACTCACACTGGTGCGGCATGACGAAGACCAGGGCCGTAGCGTCTTTCACGGCTTCGACGAGGTCAGGAACAGCGACGACATTGTCCGGCAGCTCAATTCCCGGCAGGTACTTCTTGTTGATGTGCGTCGAGTTGATGACCTCTGTCAATTTCTGGCCCTCAAACTGGATTTAGCGGACATGCCACAGCAACCGTGACAAAGGGATATCCTTACGTCCTCCTCGAAGACCCAAATTGGCGTGCGCTCCTCAAACAGATCCGAGTGCTTCTTGGCGTTCTGACCGGCGATCTTGGCGATAGCAGATCCCCTGCTGTCAGCCCAAATGTTGACTACCCTGTGCCCCCCCCCCCCCC
>CAUG01000055.1:39274-89676 GCA_000442785.1 Papiliotrema flavescens NRRL Y-50378
ACCAGTTGCCCGACCCGATGATGGCGACCTTGTCCTTGCCCATGGTTAACCTGGAAGGTGTGGTAGCGAAAGATCGGTAAAGGCTTGGCAAGAGGTGAGAATGCGGGTATGCGACGGCGAGGCGTCCGACTTTTGGGGGAAAGGACCGGGCGGTTGCGGACGTGAAAGTGGGTATATATGAGCGAGCTGCTCGAAGGGAATTAGCGAGGGAGGATATGATGAGGAGCGACCTTGGTGGGTATTCCTGGAAGGGTGACGTCGAGTGGAGGGAGGTGGGTATATGGCAAGGAAGGGGTGAGTAGCAGTATGTCAGAAATGTGATGCTGCTCGTTGGGGACCCAGGATGATCCAGATCAGATCGGCTATGACGGCCAGGTCAGCTTCCGACACGCGTGTCAGATAGACACCTTACCGCTTTCGGCAATTCATCCGTGTCGAGGAACATCAGCACGGCGCTTCTGGGAAAGTTGAATTGTCGCTTTCACTCCGGTCCACCACTTATCACACCCACAATGTCGCTCACGGACAACATCGACAACATGGCAGGGCCTAGCTCGTACGGATCACGAGTGGTGGACGAGACGACGGTTGGCTCCTCGAGCTCGACCGCTCCGCCCGAGGCGAAGCGATACGAGTTTGTGATCCCGTCCAACCTTCTCATCATGCCGCCGGCAGCAGCGACCCTCGGCCTCGTGATCGGAATGACGCGCGGCGGCAGGAAAGCCAGGCTTCGGTTCCTCGCGGAGAACGCACACCGTCAGCCGAAGACATATCAGGGCTGGGTAGGCTAGCATCTCTGCGCGCCCGGTAATCTCGCTGACGGCACAGTACTTCTACACGAAAACACGGAACTACAAGATCTTCTTGCAGGCGTCCCTGTCCGGCGGTAAATACGCTTTGGCCCTTGGAGGCGCATCAGCGGCGTATGTCCTGCTGGAGGAGTACGTCTCGTACTTGCGGGAGGAGGTGCTGGGCCGGGTGAGGCGCGTGCCTCAGCCCGAGACGATGGAGGGGTTCCGGAAACACGTTACGTGGCGGCAGGGCGGGAGCGTGTGGTGGGACGGGACTGTGGCGGGCACAGTGCTCGGTCTGGCGACGGGGCTGATATGTGAGTTTATAGAGTCTATGATCTTGCGACTGTGACTCGTCTGCCTGAGGAGAGCTAACATGCAGGGAGGCTGCCACGCACGCTCGTCTTCCGCTGTGTCGGCTTTGGAGCAGTGCTGGGTACGATCGACTCGACAATCCAAGTGGCTCTGGACAGCATCGGGGCGAAGCTACAGGCAAAGCAGCTGCAAGAGACACCGCCTCCGCCAGCGGCGTTGTCCGCGAACCGACCGATCCCAGCCGACCCGACAGCGTCGAGCGAGGTCACGACAACCGACCGGCCGTTACAGCCTTCTCCACCTGTCGAGGCTACGCAGTACGCATACGCGCAGAGGGAGGATGCGCCGGTTCCCTCGAGACCTACCGCCATCGACGAGCTTCTCAGCGATACTGCACCGGTGTCTACGCCCGGGAAGGGCGGGTGGTGGTCGGCTGCGAAGAGCTGGATCCCGGGATCGTCATAGAGGCGGGCAGGACGGCATGAGTACTACTACCGGAATTTGATCTGGTGCACAGATGCGGATGTTGCATGAGGGGAAGAATGTGTACAATACAAAGCAAGCCGGCTCATAGGTTTCGTCATCATCACCAATATCGTCAGACATGTATTCCTCTGCTCATTCATGAGTCCTGGCTCCCGTAGAGCGCCATCGTCCGCTTTGGTCCTCTCGGGCCGACCGAAGGAGGCTACTGCTTGGCTGACCCAGGTTCCCGGCCGAGCTGTCTCATCACTTGCGCCTCAAGCTCCTTGGAGTAAAAGGGATCGCCGAAGCCTACATGCGTCAGCTCGCACACCCCTCGCGCTGTACGCTCAACCCACTGCGGTTCCATCCGCGCACGGTGTCTTGCTCCAGCAGTTCATCCTTCTTCCCGCCTTCGAGCGGGCCGCCCTGAGCCTGTCCCGGCCGCGCTCGCATGCGATCGTCGTTACCACGTCGGTTCAGCTTGGTTTTGGGATTCTGCCATTAGCCGTGCACCACGTTCAGCCCTCTGGTCTACACACCCTGGTGCCCTTTGCCTCCTTCACATCAGGTGCTTGCCGACCGGCTCGGATGCGGCTACTTCGAGTGCCCCTTTGTGGCCTCGTCTGCTGCTGGCCCGCCTCCTCAACGTCCAGCTTGCCCTTGCCCTTCTCGTCGCTCGACGATGCCGCTATCGGTCCCTCCGCATCCACCTCGAACTCAGGCGCCGCCTCTCCTTCTTCCTCGTGCCTCTCCTCTTCCGCCTCCATGCCCTCGTCACTCTCCTCGTCGCTCAGCAGGGGCTCGTGGATGAGCTCATCCCCGCTGATGTCCGAGTGCGAATACTCGTCGTCCGACGCAATGTCATATTCCGGCGGAGCCTCGCCCACGTCCGCAGTCTTGTCGTATCCCGGAGGCTGGCCGTGCGTCTCCAGCTCCGCATCAATGTCCATGTCGTGCTCGGGCGTGCCGATGACCAAGGCCGAGCCGGTCGGGGCAGTCGAGCTCTTGAGCGTGGAACGCGGCAGGGAGGATGCCGTTGCTGGCGTGGGTGATGCCGGATGATCAATCTCGTCAGCAGGTCCGAGAGGGCGCATTGGCGTGTTGTTCTGTGATGCGGGTGGAGTGAGATCGGCCATGGCTAGCTGTGTCGTGATGGAAGGCGTGATGATGGGTGTAAAGGACAGCGCGAGGTGACGGGGATGACGGTGACGGTGCGAAGTGGAGGTTGTCCGTCTGGTCAATGTCATATTTCGTCCTGTTGCCTCATCAACCTCGATATCATTCATACTCGGCTTCACGTCTACGCTCACCAAGGAGCAATAGGCTCGTTGTCTAGACTGCTTTATACACGCAAATCATCGCACTACCATCGCCTCTACGCAATGGCCGAGCTCGAGCCCCAGATCAAGCTGTACAGCACTTCCATCCCTTCCCCGCTGCCCAGCTCGCCCTCATTCATCTTCCACCTCACACATCTGACCTCAACGCTCTTGATATGGGTCGGGACTGGCCAGCCGATAGATCCCGAGACGCCTACATCTGAGGCGGTCGTCATACCTAGCGAGAAGAAGATTGCACAGGACTGGGCCGTCGCCATGCCCGCCCGCGGGGTGAGTTGACCGTCTTTCCACTCACGCCGCACCAAGCCTCCTTCGCGGCGCGCAGCGCATGAAGGAGCTCTGATGCTGACGTACAGAGCATACCGGTCACATCGACATCGTTGTATCGCGGTGGAGGGGATCTCGCTCTTGCGATGTCTCAACGCCTCGGTAAGTCGCAGGCGAGCTCCCCTCCATTCCCGAACATGCCTTATCCATCGCGCACCATCTCGAACCCACATCATGGATCGCTGTGGCGCTGAGTGGGCCGCAGTCACGTACAAGGCTCATTTCCAGCACGCAAATTCCCCTCGACACAGATACAGTTATCCCTCTCATTACCCGCTTCGCTCACCTCGGCCTGCGGCCCATCGTTGGACCCTTTTGCGAGCAAAACACTGTTGGTCATGGAGAAGAAGCTGGGCGCGTGGCTGGGAGAAGTGCTCGCTCGCGAGCACGAGGCATGATGCGCGTGGCACAACGCTCGTGTCGATCGATCCATGTGGAGACCATCTGGCATGCACACCGTACCCCACCGCACGCCGCAGACTTGGATCAACTGTCACGCAGGAATCGCGTCCCGCGCATCCAGGCTTGCCGGCGTTAGCTCAGGAGACACGGTCGAAGCGAAGCCACCGGGAACTGTTCGAAATCGTACGAGGATGAATACACGAGCGCGCCTCTGAGGATCGTACGAGTGCTGTACCGCTGACCGCTGCGGGTGGCCTCCTCAGTGTTGTTTGCTGCGCGTTCCACACGAGTGGGCGGCACTTCGCTTGTGCCTGGTGATATGGTATGGATGCCGGGCGAGAGGAGTCGCGAGAGACTGCAGCCTCACATCCCATCCCAATCGTACGAGGGCGGTATGCGGTGTGGTGACGCGCCACAAGCGCATTGGCCCAATTTAAACTTGCCATCGATTCTGGTCGTGTTTTCATTCACGTCATTCCATCATCGCGCATCTCTCATCTCTGACACCTCGTTTCATCGCATCCGAGCCTCCTCACGAGCATCGCCGCGATGTCGACGACGACTCAGACCGAGACCGAGCAGGTCACCACGACCATCAGAGCCAGCACGACGCTGACGCTGCCCGGGCGCACGCTCAAGCCATCATACGAGGAGCTCAACCCCCGTTCCAAGCCGACCGAATTCTTCGGACCATGGGGCACGGGCTTCATCTCGGTCTTCGCGCCCCTCTGGGCGTACTTCATCTTTTACGCATGCAACGAGACGACGGGATGTCATCCCCGCTCGCCGTCAGCGTGGAGGCAGTCGTTCAACGGCCTGTTCATGGGTGAATGGCCCACGACCGCCGGCCAGTGGTGGAGGTGGGAGGCGCTCGGAGTCTACCTCGGATGGTACGCTTTCTGTGTGGTCTGCGCAGTGGTGCTCCCGGGCCCCAAGGTCGAGGGCACGTTGATGAGGAACGGCAAGAGGAAGACGTACAAGATGAACGGTGAGTTTCCGGGCCGACGCGGCGCATCGTCCCCGATCGTGATGTTTGTGCTACTGAGAGTGGCTCGCCCGAGCTGGCGTATGAACGTGCTGTCGAGCATGTCTGACGGCAGGACTCGCAACTATGACGCTCGCGCTCGGCCTCACCTGCGGGTTCTGCCTGCAACAGGGCGGCATCGAGACCTTCAGCTGGATCTTCGACAACTGGGTCCCTCTTCTCTCCGCCTCGCTCGCCATGAGCGGCGTCCAAGCAACCTGGGTCTGGGGTTACAGCTTCTTCTCGCGCGAGCTCCTCGCTCTGGGTGGAAACTCTGGCAACATCGTCTACGACGTGCGTGCCTGTGTTGCGTTGTCACTGGCTTCTTACCAGTCGCTGCGCGAATCGAGCTGATCGTAGTGGTTCCTTGGGCGCCCACTCAACCCGACCTTGCCGGGTTTCCCCAACTTCGACCTCAAGACCTTCAACGAGGTCCGCCCGGGTATTATCGGCTGGGCGCTGCTCAACATCGCCTGCGCGTGCGAGCAGTACCTCCGCAACGGCCGAGTCACGGACAGCATGATCCTCGTGGTGCTCTTCCAGGGATGGTACTCACTCGACTCGCTCTGGGAGGAGGTACATTGTCCCATGTCCCCAGGCCGAATGACACTGACGCGCAGTCGGCGATCCTGAACCAGATGGACATCACCACGGACGGTTTCGGCTTCATGCTTGCTTTCGGCGACCTCGTCTTTGTGCCGTTCACGTACGGCCTGCAGGCGCGATACCTCGCCTTCACCCCGATCGACCTGGGCCTGCCGGCATGCGCGGCCATCGTCGCCGTCAAGCTCCTTGGCGTGTGGGCCTTCAAGGGCGCCAACATCGAGAAGTTCGATTTCAGGAACGGCCGCAACCCCAAGAGTGCGTCTTGCCGAGAGCAGACGACAGGATGCGACGCTGATGCCAGACTTGAAGTTCATGGAGACGGAGCGGGGTACCAAGCTCCTCACCTCGGGATGGTGGGGCGTGTCGCGCCACCCGAACTACCTCGGCGACCTGCTCATTGGCCTTTCGTGGTCGCTCCCTACCGGCTTCAACACGCCCCTGACGTACTTTTATTTTGCGTACTTCATCATCCTCCTCGTGCACCGACAGAAGCGAGACGACCACGCTTGCAAGCAGAAGTACGGCAAGGACTGGGACGAGTACTGCCGACGCGTGCCGTACAAGATCTGTCCCTGGCTTGTGAGTTGACTGCTTTTGACTGCCACTTCAGCGAGGCAGGGAGCTGATGCGCCAGTACTAGGCGGGTCGCGGAGCGGAGGCTCGCCGGATGCAAGTGGAGAAGGGACGAGAGCAGACCGGAGGAGTCGGTGCTGGGTATCGGGCCTTGCGGTCGTGCGCACGGCCGAAGGAGTCAGCCAGGGAGAAAAGGGCGGGCACAGCGGGATGGTGCGAGTGGGCTAGAGCGCCCAAGACGCGATCACGGCTTTGATGTCGATTCAGCAATGTCTATAGCATTTATACGATGTTGGGTAGTTGCTGCCCGACATGAACGCATCTTACATGAAGACGCGTAATCTACCAACTGCGATCCGGGTCTTTCGCCCGCGCTCGGCTTGTGATGCCTCATGCAGTGTCCCCAGTCACCTGCAGGATTCATCCTGCAAGTCGTTTCCTCGCTTCGTCCCTATGCGCGTGGATACTTACTCCAGATGCCCCAGGGCATTCCATCCAAGATGCGCCCGCTCAACGAGCACTCTCCTGGTGTAGCATGGTGCGGATCGGCGCGTGTCTTGCACTTGGTCGTCTACACGTCTGGGCCACAAGACTCGTGCTCTGTCCTGCAACTCGCGACGTGTGCGTGCAGGTCCATACATGTCATCATACACCTAGCACTAGCAAAAATCTCGGTACCGGCGGTGGAGACCAGACGCCTAGTACTGCTGGGCCTCGGGCTGCTGGGCCTCCTGCTGGGCGGGAGGGGCAACGGCCTGGACGGGTGGGTCCTTGTGCTCGGATCGGATCTCGATGGAGCCCTCGGGCTTGGGCCTGGGGTTAGGGAATGCGCATGACGGAGTCACGGGGTCACTCACTCGACGAGCGAGACGGCGTCCGGAAGGTTCTTGGACGGTCCCTGTCGGCCCTCGGGGTCGTACGGCTTCATGCTGTCTGTCAGCGACGGTCCCTCGAGCTGGTTGCCGTGACACTCACATCTTAACCTTGATACCAAGCACACCCTGTCGGAGGAGAACGTGTCGGACGGCGTAGTCAACGTAGTCCCGGGCGGGCTGACCAGAGTGGATCATGAATCCGTCGGTGAACTTCATCGACTTGGCTCGGGCAGCTCGCAGCTTTCCGGAGACGACGACCTCGCAACCCTTGGCGCCCGACTCCATGACGAATCGGAGGACACCGTAGCAGGCTCGTCGCATGGCGAGACCACCGAGGAGCTTGTATCGGAGGGACTCGGCCTGGGCGACGGCGGACAGGCCTCGGAACTGGACCTTCTCGGCGTAGAGCTCGAGCGAGTTCTCGGGGAACTTGAATCGCTTCTCGACGAGGGCCTTGAGCTCTCGGATTCGTCGTCCCTTGTCACCGAGGACCTCCTGGGTGTGGGTCGCTCGGATGATGATCTCCGTTCGGGCGTGGGTGACTCGGACCTCGCAGCCAGAGTATCCCTCCTCGGCGAGCTCTCGGGTGCTGGCGTCAGCGAGGTTTCGTGCGACGCGGCGCAACCACGGAGCCGGGGGGAAGGTTGTGTAGGGCAGTCCGTTGGCAGTGTTGTAGCATCGACAGAGCGTCTTTGGATCGAGGTCGAGGGAATGTGCGAATTTGTGCGGCAGATCGATCGTCCGTGACACTCACAAGAACTCTCCGAGCTCGGCCTGGAAGACACCGTCGGCGATAAACTTTCTCTTCTTGGAGATCTGCGAGGAGGTGGCCATTTTGAAGTGATGAAGAAGGGGTGCGAGGTGGTGATGAGCTAAAGATCGAGCGGGGTGGGTGGGCAGTGGCAGCGAGCGAGGGAGCGTGCAGGCGGTGAGTGAGCGAGTGAGCGGCGGGAAACGACGACCCACCAAGCAAGCACCAGCCAGCGCACGCTCGAGTGAGGACCCCGTGCAGTGACCAGTCCGCCCACCCCAGCCAGGCCGCCAACGACCCTCACACCCACCCGTCAGCCGCAAACCCTCAGCCCAAGCGGCGGAGAGCGCCGTCAAGCTGCCTCTCAGTTTCGCAATTTTCGACAGCAACAATTTGATTCCGCCCTAACATCGGTGTTATCTGTGTGGCACAACGTGGCGTTCTTTGGCTTCCGGCGGCGCGTGTCTCTGGCGTACGCGTGCCGCGGCATTCACCGGCCGGTGGATGCTCGCTAGTCTGTGGCTTGTTTTGGGACGGACAATGATGATGCATGCACTGCACGAGCGTATATTCTTGGCACAGCGACATTGATGGTCATATAGCACACGGCACCCGACTCGACTCATAGCTATTCGTCAAGCCCCAAGTCCGACCGCGATCATGAGACTCAACTTCCGGCTGGGCAAGCCGGGCGCCGTGCTGAGCTCGTTCCTCGGCGTGCTGGATATCAAGCTCGGTCAGTGGTGTGCTGCACGTGGTCTGTGGCGCCGGGGCTGACGATGCAGGCGCTGAGATAGTCCTGCTCTTTGGTGTGAGCTCGCTGTGGCGGCATCAGGTGCTCAAGCTGACGGACAGCTGATCAACAAAGTAGCTGGGCTTTACGGCCTCATCACCATCCTCGTCGGCGGGACATTCACCCAGCTGGTCTTCTACGCATACTCGACCGCCTCGCTCTTTGCCTTCCTATGGGCGCTCAAGTCGGTCAAGTCGGTGCGTACACCTATGATGTCTCTCCCACTCGAAGACCGCAGCTGAGCCGCAGGAAGCCGCAACGCCATCGACAAACGTGGCGCACCTGTACACGCTCGACCACCTCATCCAGTCCTTCTTCCACTACGTGTTCTACCTGTCGTACTGGTACGCCGTGCCGCATGATGGACGGCGCACGGCCAACTCGCAAGCTCAGCAGGACCTGATTAACCTCGCCGCGTCGCGCAAGGAGATCATCGACCCGGCGACGCAGGAGACGGCGGGGATGGACGAGCTGCGCAAGGCGCTGGCTGGGGAGATCTGGCGTACCGAAAAGGTCTTCGCGGGCTGGACATTGATCTTCGGCTTCCTCTTGAAGGTATGCCGTCTTGACTGCACATTGATGTCGAAGGTGCCTGACAACAGGTCTACTTCATCCTGGTGCTGTACTCGTACGCGGCGCATCTCCGGTCGTCGACGTACCACACCCTCCCGACCACGTCCCGAGCGCGCGCCACTCAAATAGCTCACCCGGGAGCTGGTTCGTCCGCTGGTGCTTCCGGCGCGGCGCCGAGGAAGGACAACGCCGTCACCAAGGAGATGGAGCGGTTACGCGCCGAAGAAGCCGGGTTCAGCTGGGAATAGGCACGGGCGCCGCAGCATCGGCATAAAGACGACATTATCCTCATACAGCATTTATAGTAACATTCCATGTAACCGTGTAGCTTGACAGTGTTCTACGGCTGGCAGACGCATGGCACGCACAATCAAGGGGAGCGTAACGGACAGGACTGTTGGGCTCGTGCCTCTGCAAGCTCCGGCGAAGTCCGCTGGAAAGAATGACGTCGCGGGCGCAGATCCATAAAGTCGGGCGGGCCGGCTAGGCCATGAATTTACGCACCGTTCATTCGTCTGTTGCTCATTGATCACTCAACATCAACACCATCTTCCGTTATCTTCTCGTCGGAGCGACATCAGAATCTAGAAGCTTGCCTGCATATACAGTGCGGAGTCACCACTTCGAAGCGCTTATATCATCCACTCGATCTCCGATCGAGATCGTTCCGGCTCGACACTCGGCCAACCACTCGCCTAGGCCATTTTGACGTTGGCCCTTCGGCAGAACTTGACATCATCTAAGCAGCCTCACACACATCGACAGATATGAAGCTCGTCAAGAAGAGCGTTGAGCGGGATGGATCGGTCAGCTGACTTCCTGTGAATAATCGTGTCGTAGCTAAGGAGCAGGGATATGTCATTCTTCGCCCGGAAGACGACGAGGACATGTGGCACGTCTACAACCTGATCGCCGAGGTGGGTCTGCGCGGAGCGTGTTTATTAGATTGAGCGGCCACTGAAAGTAGGGCGACGAGGTCCGCGCACTGACGATGCGGAAAATCAACACCGTCTCGTCGACCGGATCGTCCGATTCTTACCGCGTCAAAGTCAACTTGACGCTGACGGTCGTCAAGGTCAGCTTCCAGCATCGTGTTTAGGCAAAGCTGACGGTCAGACGAGCTTTTCACCCGCTGCATCGACGTCAACGAGTCAAGGTGGACAGGAGAAGAAGGAGCCGACGGCCTCGTTGCAGATCAGCGGACAGGTGGTCGAAGAGAACGAGTATGTCCGTTTGGGGGCGTTCCACACCTTGGACCTCGAGGGTGAGTGGCAGTGCTGCGAACAGCCTGGCTGGCTGGCGCGCAGGACAATGTACGGCACTGACCGCAGCCAACCGAGACTTCCGCCTGACAAAGGCAACCGGGTGGGACTCGGTCGCTCTTGAACGGGTCGAGGAAAGTACGAAGGAAGGTCGAGGAGCAGAAGTTGGTGCTGTGGTATGCGGAGAGGGTGAGCTAATCGGTACTGGTGGATATTGCGCTGACGCTAGGTACTGCCGCGATCTGTCTCCTGAGCGAGCACATGACCGTGGTGCGACAACGGATAGACACGAGTGTACCGCGAAAGCGCAAGGGCGGGACGTCGGGCCACGACAAGGTCAGCTGCAAGTCGTGCTTCCGAGTCGGGCTGACGCGCAGGCTATGGAGAATTTCTTCTCGTCGGTGTTTCAGGCGATCCTTCGGTTGATACCATTCCAAAGCCTCAAAGCAATCGTCATCGCCAGTCCGGGCTTTACGAAAGAATCGGTGAGCTCGTCCCGCTGACCCCGCGGGCATTCAAGCCGACAACAGCTGTACGACTACATCTTCCAACAAGCCACTCTGACTTCGAACAAACCTCTCCTGGCCTCCCGGTCCAAATGGGTCAAGGTGCATTCGAACACGCCTCATGTGCATTCACTCGTCGAGGCTTTGCGGGCACCGGAGGTGGCCAAGATGCTGCAGGGCGCCAAGTTTGCTCGAGAGGGTCTGGGACTGGACAAGTGAGTCTGCATTGCTGTATGATGCGCCACTCAACCGGCCGACCAATCTCCGCCACTCTGCGTTTGACTCCGATCGTCAGGCGGTAGACTGACCCGCAGGTTCCACAAGATGCTTGCTACGGATGAGCTGCGAGCATGGTACGGTCCGGAACATGTTGCTCTGGCAGTAGACCGCGGGGCCGTGGGCACCTTGTTGATCTCCGATGATCTTTTCCGGTGAGCCCTGGTTCCCTGTTCCTAGCTAGCTCGCCCCATCCCGGAGGTATGGCAGTCGCTGACGGCCAGGTCGAGCGACCCCGCCACGCGGAATCGATACGTCGAGATGGTCGAGGCAGTACGGAGCCGCGGAGGAGAGTCACTCATCTTCTCCTCGATGCACGAAAGCGGGCAGCAGTTGAATCTCTTGACCGGTATAGCTGCTATCTTGACGTATCCGCTCGACGTAGAGATCGTGGAGATGGAGGAGCGGGAGGCAAAAGAGGCTGAGGAGGCCGAGAAACGCGCAAAGGCGGTGGAGGATGCTGAGGCCGGAGACGCTTGACCGGTTTGCATGCACTACTCGACAATTGCCTCATCGTCTATAATTCTAGATCATCCATCTGCATTTGCATTTGACCTTTTGACCCTTCGTAGGCCGTCTCGCCCTTGAGTAACAGACACCTGACCGATTACGCCGCCTTGAGCTCCTCGATAGCCACAACCCCATCTTTGCCGGCCTGTCGGCGCAGACGCGCGATTCGGCGCGTCTCCTTCTCGAGCCCGTACTGCCAGTACCACGTCCAGCTGTTGGCGATTACGACGCCGCCGACGAACGCGATGCAGATGCCGTACGAGACTTTGAAGCGCGGGCCGTACTTGCTCAGGAAGAACTGGGCCGTGTAGCTGCCGTGAGCTGCTGGGCTTGTGGGCTTGTGGCTTGTGGGTTTGTGCGACGGAGCACATGTGGTGATTGGTGGGAGGGACTCACAGCCCGGGGACCTGGCCCAGCGAGTTCTGGAAGGCAAGGGCGAACGCGGCGGAGGTGGATCCGCGGATGCTCTGTGCGCGCATGGGGAGAAACGGGGCGTAGATCAGGGAGCCGGCGGCTTGTGCGAGCTGGCATCAGCGCACAGGCGGGACTCACAGCTCCAGTAGACGATGATTTTTGCCGTTTGAGATTGTGTAGAGGAGCGGCGGTGGCAACTCGAGACCAGCTTGCGGACTCACGATGATGAGGACATACAGCCCCGCCTTGGAATTGCAGACGATCATGCCGACGTAGAAGCCGATCAGGGCGAGCGCTCCGGCGAATGCCATGAGGGGGCGCGGGATACGCGTGTCGGTATCGACGAACCATGCGAAGAGGATGGATGCGCCGATGGAGACGACTGCCGGGGGGATGACGAGCAGCTGGGTCTTTGGGCCGGTGCTCAGTCCAAAGGATGAGACGATCGACGGCAGCCAGAATGCCACGCCGTAGAGGGCCGAGTTGGTGCACAGTTGGAACGCCGCAAAGCCCCCTGCTTGTCAGTGACCGTGCCCACGCGAGTCAGACAGAAGCTGGTCATTGATTGTGACGTACACAGCTGCGGGGTTCTGAGCTCGCGCCGGATGGCACGCCAGTCAAAGTCGGCGTCGGTCGAGCGGGAAGAGCTCGGCGGGAGGCGAGCAACGAGGAAGGCCCCTTGGTCGCGGGTGAGGAACTGGCGGCGCGAGGGAGGCGAGTCGGGGAAGTCGGGCAGGAGCAAGTAGACGAGGATGGCGTCGATGAATCCGATGAGACCGATGATCAGGTACGCCCACTGCCAGCCTGACAGGCTCGAGTGGCCGTTGATGTATGCTGGGGGTGAGCTATGGCCCGCGAAGAGCTCTAGCGCAAGGCATGTGAGGGTAGACCTACACAGTCCGTACGTCATCAGCGAGTCGATGATACCGGCGAACTGGCCCAACTGGAGATGAGCTTGGCCCCGGGGAGCTGATAGCCACAATTGAGTTTGGTGCGAGAATACGACAGTGAGAGCCTCACCACGCCTAAGATGGCCATGCGCACGGCAATCTCGTCAGGCCGGTACCAGAAGGTCAACCTGGCGTCATCTTCCGAGCCCAGACATGGCCCCCTCGCACGGTGCCACTCACTGCCAAAGCATGCCCGGGTATAGACCCGCTTCAGCTGCGCCAAGAAGAGCTGTTTGCGTCAGTACGAGCTTCACGAGCGTCCTGCGAAAGGTCGACGACGTACCTCGGCACGTCAAGAACCCGGCGAGGTTGGAACAAGCGGCGGTACAGCACGTGATGATCGACCAGATGAGCACGATCCGGACGTAGTGAAGCTGCAGAGGTCAGCTCTTGATTCTTTGTACCTGGCTCATGGCCCTGACCACAGGCATGCCGGAAAGAAGCTCACGCGCGGGGAAGACCACTTGACGATGATGTTGCTGGGTATCTCGAACGCGATGAACGTGACGGAGAAGCAGGTCGAGGCGTACGCGTACTGGTTGGACGTGATGCCCAGGTCCGTGAGGATGTTGCCCTTCTCGCCCGCGTTCATCGTCTTGACGTACTGCGGTGAGCACCGAGCGACGCGGCATCGGTGTACGACATACCGAGACGAGGTTCCCGTCCATGTTCTTGGACAAGTACAGCAGGATCAGAAGCGGGAGGATGTGCCAGTCCGCCCGACGCAAGAGGGCCTTGCTCTGCGCGTAGCTGAACTGCGATCGGAGCACCGCATTCTCGTCCTCGACATTCTTGACGTCGTCGTATTCGTCGTGCGGCGATGCCGGGCGAGCGGACTCATTAAGGTCCTGGTCCACCGGAACCCGGCTATGGGGTAAGGAGTCAACCAGCACCGACATCGTTTGGGGCGTTGATGATTTCTCGATATGCTTCCAACTATGTTATATCCATATCCGCTTGGCAGACCGCTCCCGATATCTTCGTCAGTATCCTCAGGATGGCGACATCGCAAGTGAGAGCGGTGAGAGCGGAGAAAGCCCGAGGCGGCCATTTCCGGCCGGCCAATTGACACCATCATTGCGTCTTCCATGGCGTCTTCCACTGATCGCCTCGCGCGTGCAATGTTGCACACTACCCGCAAGGCGTGACACCGCAGCCGGCGGTATGCGTCTCGGACCCGATCAACGCAAGGCACACGAGCGGCGCTGGAATAGAATGCGGGAACAGGCATATCAGGCATCAGAAGCAAAATGATGGTGAGACAGGGGAGGATCGCGACGTGATTGCGTTTCCGGCTCGAGTGGGGTTGGCCGTCGGTTCGTCCCGTTGCACTCGCCTCGCGGCGTGTCCGGATAACCTCATCTTTCAGAGGGGACCGTCGTTTCAAGGACGGCGTAATCGTGTCGGCGTCGCCGCCGGTCTGGAGTGAGAACCGTCGGGCTATTCCCTGCGCACTGGTAATATGCCATGAAGGGCGAAGCAGAAGTCAGCGATTTTGGTGTCGGCGTCCAATCGTTATTGAAGACGCCTTCGCCTACTGGCAGATGAGTGTTCCCGCCATTCGCCCGATGTTGCGGGAAACAGTACGAGAAAACTGGGTCCACTGGTCAAGTCGCGAGGACTACTAGTCTTGCTCGGTCGACAACGCGTTTGGATCCATTTCTCGGAACTGCTTGCATGAATGAAGCGATGGCCGTGTGATAATCGTGGCATTCGACGACGACCGGACTCTCGCTCGGCCGGGAAGGGAAGACGCCGGTACGAGCCAAGCGGTGATCACAGCAGACCCTTGTGGAGGTATGCGTGATGATGTGCATACGATGGACGGTGACAGACTGGTCGATTATGCCCGAGTATCGCCTTTAAGCCAGGCGAGGAGGAGCACCCAGCAGCAGCCGGGTGATGTGTGCAGAGTAACCGGTGAGTACAAGTAGTCGTGATGATTTCGAATTTGGGTCCAGGGCGAGGGCGGGCGGGATTTGACTGGTCCGCGGCGAAAACGGGTTGTAGCTTTGAACGGGCCGCCGATGACATACTGTGCCCCAAACCCACCACCGTATCCACCCGCCCGTCCTCGCTCGCTCGCTCTTTTCAATTTCCACCTCACATCCATCTTCCGCACCCTTCTGTTTGTTTCATACATCCAAAATGTCCATCTCCCGATCTGCCTTCCGAAGCACCGTAAGTGGGCCTTCCTTTCTTGGCTTCGGGCACGCCGAACACGACCGACCAACGCCGGCCGCTCTGGAGCCATGAGAAATTCCAGAAGGGCGTCCGCCTTATCTGATATCAACATCACCGCGCTGCAAACACGCAATGATCGCACACACCACACACCATACCACACTACACAGCAAAACAGACACTGATGCCAGGTCCGACCGGCGTTCAACGCCAGGACGTTCGCCACGAGCAATGCGGCCTACGCCCAGTCGCTCAAGGACCGAATGGCCGAGCTCATCCCCAAGGAGATTGAGAACGTCAAGGCCGTCCGAGCGGCCCACGGCGGAAAGAGCTTTGGCGAGGTCACCGTCGACCAGGCTTACGGTGGTATGCGAGGCATCAAGGGCCTGATCTGGGAGGGATCCGTCCTCGACGCCGACGAGGGTATCCGATTCCGAGGCCTCACCATCCCCGAGTGCCAGCAGCAGCTCCCGACCGCCCCGGGCGGATCCGAGCCGTTGCCCGAGGCCCTCTTCTGGTTGCTCCTCACTGGTGAGGTGCCGACCGAGGAGCAGGTCAAGGGTCTCTCGCAGGAATGGGCCGCTCGAGCCGAGATCCCCAAGTTCGTCGAGGAGCTCATCGACCGATGCCCCAACACCCTCCACCCCATGTCCCAGTTCTCCCTCGCCGTCACTGCCGTGAGTGATCCACTGCACACTGTATGTGGACTAGGCTGACGCCAGCTCAACCACGACTCGGCCTTTGCCAAGGCGTACTCTGACGGTGTGCACAAGCGAGACTACTGGAAGACCACCTTCGATGACTCGATGGACTTGATTGCCAAGCTCCCGAACATTGCCGGACGAATCTTCCGAAACGTCTACGGCGACGGCAAGCTCCCGGCCATTGACCAGAACAAGGACTACTCGGCCAACCTGGCCACCCTCCTCGGCTTCGGCGACAACGAGCAGTTCGTTGAGCTCATGCGACTGTACATCACTATCCACTCGGACCACGAGGGTGGAAACGTCTCGGCCCACACTGGTCACCTTGTCGGTTCGGCCCTGTCCGACCCCTTCCTGTCGTTCGCTGCCTCGCTGAACGGTCTTGCCGGACCCCTCCACGGGTGAGTCACGTCATTGTACTCACGGCGAATGGCGCGCTGACGGCAGTCTTGCCAACCAGGAGGTCCTCCGATGGGTCCAGAAGATGCGAGCCCAGATCGGCGAGGGAGCCTCGGACGAGAAGGTCGCCGAGTACGTCTGGTCCACCCTCAAGGGCGGACAGGTCGTCCCCGGATACGGCCACGCCGTCCTCCGAAAGACCGACCCGCGATACACCGCCCAGCGAGAGTTCGCCCTCAAGCACCTGCCCGAGGACCCGCTCTTCAAGCTCGTCGGCCAGATCTACAAGATCGTCCCCGATATCCTCCTCGAGGCCGGCAAGGCCAAGAACCCCTGGCCCAACGTTGACGCCCACTCGGGTGTCCTCCTCACCTACTACGGCCTCAACCAGCAGGACTTCTACACCGTCCTGTTCGGTGTCTCGCGAGCCTTCGGTGTCGTCTCCCAGCTCATCTGGGACCGAGCCCTCGGCATGCCCCTCGAGAGGCCCAAGTCGTACTCCACCGCCGCCATCAAGAAGATGTTCGAGGGCAAGTAAGCCAGTCGCCATCTTGTTGCTTGCAGCGTGGAACGAAGCGGAGAGATCTGGAATTGAACGCAGATGCGGCATATATGGCGCAAAAGCCTTGCAAAGGTCTAGTAGGCGTAGTGATGATCCGGATGTATGGAATAGACAACCACGAGTCTGCTGTGATGATGCTTTGTCTGGCACAGCACGTGACGCGGATCGCCTTCGTGCCTCGTGCTACATCGAGCCATGATAGGGAAAGTTTGTACAAAGAGCTTGCTCTCACGAAGCCCACTCACCCCGCCTAAGCTGTCACCCAAACGTCACCCAGGCTCTCCCACTCGCGGCCTGTGCTCCCCGCCAAGCCCTCTTGATCGTCCAGTACCAACAACCGCAAGCCTCCGAGCTCCGCCAGCCCCTCGTCCACCGCGAAGAAGCGCAGCTTGTGCTCGTAGACCGCCTCCCAGCGTCTGGGCGGGGCGATCGGATCCGCATAAGTCGTCTCCGCCTTCTCCTCTACCATCTGCAGTTCCCTCTCCGGCAGAATAATCATCGAGGCGCCCAACGGCTGAGCGTCGCCCCTGATCATACCACGCTCGTCTCTCCCGACTTGCGAGAGCAGCGGCGGAAGCGTCGGCGGAGGTGGGAAGGACGTGGCTGATGTGGACTCCGGCACAGGCAACAGCGGCAGCGAGGCGCTGGATGGCGAGCCGATATGCGAGGCGGTGGCCTGGCGCAGCTGGCTCGATACGGGCGTCATGGGCCGCGAGGCGGCGGACTGCGAGACCTGTGAAAGCGGAGAGAACGGCCTTTGGCCAGCCGTGGCCGTCGAGGCGGCACTGCCTGTGCGTGTCATGGCCGGTGCGGTGACTGCCGACGCGGGGGTCCCGGCCCTCGACGGCGGTGAGAAGAGGAACTTTGGGCCGGGCAGACTCGAGTGCGTGTCGGTTTTACTGGGTAGTGCGGGCGGGCGGGCAGGTCGAGAGAGGTGTTGGACGGCTATGATAGGAGGGACGGGTCGCGACGGTGCAGACGCCGACGCCGACGACTCTTCGTCTTCGCCTTCCGCCTCCTCCACTGACGCTCTGCTGCGCACGCCCACGCGCAACGTCACCTCGAACTCTTTCTCCACCGGCACCTCTTTCGCGCGGTCTGATACGATCAGGTCGAACTCCCACACCGGCGCGGCGGGCTCGTCGGTCCTGTCTGGTCTCGTACCGCTCGCAGCGGGCCGCGGGCTGCTCAGCCGCGATCCTGGCGTAGGTGGCGCTGCAGTAAGGGTCCGAGTGGGCGCAATGGGAGCGACGGGTATTCGGCGATTCAACGTAGATGTCTGTAACCGTCCGGGATCATGTGCTCGTCCCGATCGCCATGTCAAGTCCAATCTGCCTAGGGGCAGGATCGTACCCGGAGCATGATGTGGCGGGAAGGTGGACTGCGGCGCGCGATCTTCGGCCCTGGCAGTATCGCCTTCGATGGCTTCTGAGGCGGACGGAGACAGCAGGAAGAGATACTGCCTCGTCTCGCCGGGTAAGAGGGTCCTCGCGTCCTCGCCGCCCGTGTCGCTCGGATCCTCTGTGCTCACGCTCGCGCCGTCCGTCGAGGCGATGCGCTTCGATATGAGCCCATGCACCGGCTCGAGGTACACCCGATCAAAGACCATCCCGTCCACCGCGACGTTCTGAGCCAGAATCTCGAGGTACACCTCCTCGCGCTTGACCAGGTCCAGGGCCGTGTTCGGGTGTTGCGTCTGGTGTATCCGCGTCTTGATCGCCAGCGGGGGGTTGACCTAGCGTCAGCGCCTATCTGTCCGACCGTCTTGCAGCGCTCGACATGTTGAGGAATCCTACCACACCCACATTGTATTTGAAGAAGCGCTGCATCGTCCGTCTCCCGTCGTCCGTCTCCCATGCAACGCTGACGATGATCACACCGAGCCCCAGATCTTTGACCTCTCCCTCCACGTCCAACCTGACGCTCTCGGCCATTGCAAGCTCGGGCATCGTCGCGGGCTCAACGATCTCGCCATTCTCATCTTCCTCTGCGCCATGGACGACCTCGCCGAGCCGGTACCGCCCGTTCGGCGACTGCACCTCGCACATCATCCGCACGCCCTTGACCGGTCCATTTCGGGAGGTGTTGGCCAGGTCGAGGGAGAGCGAGACAGTGGACCCGAGTGTCGTGGAGGGATATGGCGCAGGATACGAGTGCGTGGGAGAGAAGACGGGCAGTGGTTCGGTTGGCGCGACGGGCTCGGCGGGGAGCGGGGACGCGGGTGGTGCGGGCTCGTCGGCCGGTAAGAGGAGTGTCGAGGGCCGGAGGTGTAGGCTAGTGATGAGCTGTCTGTCTTATAGAGGTGCATAGAAGCTTACACGGAGAGAGTCAGCGGAGGGGCCTCCATCTTGGCAGTTGAAGAATGAGCAGAGCAGCGTCTGTCGTCCAAAACGGTGAGAAAGGGTGATCGACCAAACGTCACGAACAAGCAACAACAAGACCTCCACCGGCGAGCGCCCAATCGTCCCCGTCCGCAGGCCACCAGCGAGGTCGAGCCTTGCTCTCCGCATACCACCAAGACGACAAGAAGAGCGAAACTTATCACGCTACAAGCATATCATCTCATAGAAGACCAACGTCGATACAAGAGCTCAAGCCGCGTTCGCATGTGAATCATCCCTCCGGCGACACCCAAAACTCCAAGGACACTTCACTCGAATACCGCGGGCCCCTCCTCTTCGCCCACCCAACAACAATCCTAGGCGAGCTATACCAGAACTGGCTATCCTACAGCTGACCTTGCAATAGCGCCTCCGACTGGTCCGCCAACGTAGCCTCCCGCAGCCGTTCCATCCCATCCGGCGCACGCTGGTCCTGCCCATTCCCGTGCGCATGTCCGTGTCCATGATTTTGCTCGTGATCCTGTCCATTCGTGGCACTCGCAGCCTCCTCGGCTGCTCGTGTCCTACGCGCCTTGTTTTGCTTCGCCAGTTCGCGAGACTGCTGTGCCAGCGCACCGAACGCCGCATCGATGTCCGCATCGGACTCGGTGCTTGACCGGCGCGGCACCGTGGACGAGATGGCGAGATAGTTCTGGCTTGTGAGGATGGGATGGCCAGACAGACCCGCGGTCGAGCGCAGCGCCGACTGGAGAGCCGCTATCTGTATCTCGGCAGCTTCGAGTGACTATGATCAGTTCGGTCCGGACAGTGTTATATCACATGGAGGCCCAGGCCAGCGTGCTACATGGGCCACGGCGAGGGACGGACCACTCACCAACGCCGTCTCGGATAGCTTGTCCTCTGTCTGGTGAAGCTTTCGCTGCATCGGCTCCAGAGTCGCCGCGGCCGCCTCGAGCTCTTTCATCCTTTCCTCCCTGCGTTTCCGGAACGCCTGCTGTGCCTTTTTGTTCTGCTCGGCGCGGTCCTTCCTGCCCGTCAGCGCTGTGCGGCATAGCAGAGATATCTCCTTCCCGGGTGTGGAACGTTTAGACAGTGGCAACGAGGCAGCTTTGTAACTCACTTTGGATCGGTCGAGATGTCCTCGCGCTCCGACCTCCTCCCCCGCTTCGCAGGCGGCTGTCCCAGCTGATCCCAGCCCGCTCGCTCGTGCGGTAGCTTCTTTCGCTTGCCGCCCATCTCGCCGAGCATCCCATAATCACTCGCGCTAGGAAACGGGGGCACAGGCTGCTCTATCTCGACAGAATGAGCCATGGCGGCCGAGGCGAGAGCCGCTAGCTGCGGGTCGATCGGGACGGACGGGTCCACGGGCGATGGCGAGCGGCGCCTGGATGGGCCCGGAATGGAAGTCGTGCGTCTCCGCCGATTCTCATCCGGGTACTCCATGGATAGGTCTGTGCGTCAGTCCTGCTTCTCCAACGCGTCGAGCGGAGAGGAAACCCTGATGGGGCGATACGCACATTGGAGGACGCCATGATCAGAAGACGCGCCGGGCAAGGTGGGGTCCAAGGCCGGGTCGACGCGGTCGAGAGCGGCGGCGAGTGAGCTGGTATCGTGTGTGAAGTCTGAGGAGGACATGATGCCGCTGCTGCTTGAGTGATTGTGGTGGTGGGTTGTTGTTGATGGTGACCAGGGGAAACGCGTTATGTAAGCTGTATGGGAAACAGCAACACAGCGGAATCAATTGAATGGTGCAATCTGCCGGGTGGCGTGGCAGTCAAATGCCAATGCGCCGTTACAGACCGCGCTACGCTGACCTCGGCAATGCGATCAAGTATGCTTCTTGCGGGACCTTGACATGTACATGGATCACGAGAGGCTCTCTGGGGTTCATCGGAACAGCGCGAAATTCTTTTCCCTCTCGCTGCTTCGCGTTGTCAGACGGATCCGTGCGATGTCTCGGCCTGACAAGATAAGTCTGCGACACATCCAAGTGCCCATCAGCATTCAATAGCGAGTACAGACCTGTATCCGTCGCTGACACGGCTCATCCACTGAGCTAGTGATGTGACGCTAGTGATGTTGCGCTAGTCATGAGACCGGGCAATGCCGTGAGCGAAGCGGTGCGTGCGTTTGGCGAGTATGGCACCGCATAGCAAGGTGCAACCCATGATATATCTGCTGCGCAATCAGCCACTCTCCTCTACACTCCGCCTCGTCGATCACTTCACTCCATCGAGTCTTCCCACCTCGCGTAAATATTCTCGGGTCAAACCGGCGTACAAGCAACTGCCCAACCCCTCTCGCGCTCTGATTTCGAATCATGCACTCGCCACTTTCCTCGCCTTCGGTCCCCCTGCGCGCCATGGCCTACGCGCACAGCTCGCACGCGCTCCCGCATCTACCTCGCTCGTCCTACTTCTCACCGGAGGTCCAAGCATCCTCACCTCACATGCCACCTCGCCCCGCCCTTGCCGCCGCATACAACAACAGGCACCCCGCTCAACCCGGTTCGCCGACGTGCTCCTCCTACGTGCCGCCTTCGTCCCCGCGCGCCAAACCTGCTTCGGCGCGACCACTCATGCCCTCCCGGCGTGAATCATACCGGGAGTCCGCCATACCCATCCGCCCCTCCAACATCCCCCTGCGCTCGTCGGCGGATATGTCGGCCGTGAATGAGGCAGAGACAGGCCGACGCCGACCGTCGTTCAAGATCGACCTGCCCCCTCGCCCCATTCCCGTCGAGATCCTCCACTCAGTGCACACGTCCAGCTCCACCCCATACCCCGCCAAAGCGGGGACGCACGTGTCCCTTGCCCAGAAGACAGCCAACAATACCGCTCTCAACGCACACACGCCACCTGTGCATGCGCACCACTACGCAGCCGCACCTGTGGACGCCGCTGGTAACGTGAACTCTCACGCCGCTGTGAACAGCGCACGAGGCCCTCTTTTCCGCGAAGACGCGGAAGAGGGATACATCATTCTTCAAGCGTCTCCCGACATGGAAACGTTGCGGCACAAGGGCCATGGCTCCCAGGGACAGGCGCCCAGCCAGTGGCACGACCTCGCTTCGCCGTTGGCAGACCCCTGGAGTGGCGTGGGTATAATCGGGCTGGGCTACACCCTCAACAAGCTTCGGGCGCCGACGCCGTGGATCCGCGGAAAGGCAGACGAGGGCGAGTGGCTGACTTCCTCAGACGTGGATGATATCGAGATGGGAATGGCTGGGTTGGGTATGGCATGAATGTAGGCGAGTCGTATATTAGTTCGATGCGCTCATCAGATCCCGCTGGCTGGAGCTGTCATCGATAAAGGGTTCGCATAGATGGCGTCGTGCATGTTCGTATAAGTCATAAACAGCTGATCAAGTGTTTCGCATGCTGTGTCCCGTTCCAGCGTCATCACTCCTCGTTCACGTCATTACAGTTCCTTGAGGAAGTCCCACTCGTCATCACCGCCCCCCGTACCCGCCGCGACTGTCTCCGGCGCATCGTGGCCGTCTTCTTCCAGCTCGATCTCCTCCATCGCCTCGGGCTCTTGCTTGACTCCCACCTCCTCGAAGACGGCCACCCAAGGGATGCTGCCGTCGATGTGTGCAGTGCCCGCACTCTCCCGCGGGGATCCGATGCAGGGGGTGTCGAACCGCACGCTCTTTCTCGACCCCGTCATCCCGGCCGAAGCCTTCTCCGGGCTGCTCAAATCCAGCACAATCTTTCTCTTCTTTGGGGTCGCGCTCGCACTCGCTGAGGTGCGGTCTGGCAGCAGTCTTCGACGGCGGGGCGGGGGAAGTACAACCCCTTCGAAGACGTACTTCCTCTTCCTTCTGGGCACAGGTCGTCCAGTAGCGACAACAGGCGGCGTAATAGGCGGCGAATGGGACACGAGGTGCCTCGGGACGAGTTCGATGGACTGCATCGCCTCGGTCTCGTGGATGTCGGGGTCCGCCTCGGTCTCGACCGGCGGGTCGATAACATCGTCCAAGCTACCGAACGCCGAGGAATCGTGTAAGTCGCCCATTACTGGAGGACCATTTGTGCGCTTAGCGCGGTGTCTTGGCGGCTTCTGGGGCTCTGGCGATGGCGTGACGAAGTCAGGATCTTTGTCCTCGCGTCGATCGAACAGATCGTCGAGGATGACATCGGGAGAGGGTGATCGACTGGGCTCCAGGTCGATTGGGTCAAGCTCCGGCTCGCCTTCCTCTTCCACAAGTTCCGTCTCTGGCGGACCCAGGGAAACCACGACTCCTTGTTCTTCCAGCCCCTTGAGCGCATCAATGGTGTTCGCCTCGGGCAGTGGCTCCGCTGATGCCTCCGCTGGCTCGTCTTCAGTAATGCTTTGCTCGATGGTAGCTTCGTGCGACGCCAAAGCTTCGACGAGCGCATCATAGTCCCCTGCCTTCTCTTGGACTCCGAGCTCCGGCTTCTGGCTCAGCCATACCTCCGCGCTCTCCCGCGTGGTCGAGCGCCGCTTTGGCGGTCGGCCCAGTCGCTTCTTCGGGCGGGAAGGCTCGACAGGCAGCGGGGCCGGGCGCGGCGGAGGGGGGTCTTCGTACCATATCGAGTCGGGGTGTTCCAGGTCGAGTCGCTGTAATCCCAGCACCTCACGGCGCCATGTCTCGAGGTGAAACAGCGCAGCGGCGTCGAGGGTACGAAGGTCTAGCCGTAATTCGCGGACACGACGGGTTGGGGCGGCGGGAGGGAGCTCGTGCTCGGGAATAGGCGTCTCGGTGGGTAGTGACGGGGTAAAGCCGTCTGCGACCGCTGCAAGCGTAGGCTCGTCCGACCGCTTCGGTAGGGTGCCGTCCAATGCACCGTCCGTTTGTACGTTGGCTGCAGACTTCGATGGACCGTTCGCTTCTTCTCCGTTGACGTGCCTAGAGTTGACGAGCAGATATTCTTCCATCCCCATCCCCTCGGGCAGTATCACCGGCTCGCCCGAGTCCCTCTTCCTCTTCAGCGACACCGCCGGATCCTTTGTCTGCGCAGACTCCGCATCGCCCAGCACTCCCTTCACCAAGCTGTCTTCAGTCGACCGAGGTGTGATAGCCGTCGCCTGAGACCCTGCCGCCGCTGTCTCGCCTACTGTCACCGCAGCCGCTTCCGGAGGCAGCTCCGAGCTCTCCACCAGCCGGACGTCTATACGGTGATAACTCTTCGGCGTGCGGAATCGGTCGAGGATGTCATGTAGCTTGATGAGATGCTCGGGAGTGGTCAGGTCGCTCAGGAAGACGGCGAGAGGCGGGAGCAGGATGGCGTGAAGCGTCTCATCGTGCGTGAAGATAGCCGGTGGGGGGAGTGGTGCCCGAGCCGAGGTTGCAGTCATCTCATCTGGTGCGGCGGAAGGGTGATATCTGCACGCTGGGTCTCTTCTGCGGGTTCACTTGCTGTGGTAGGCGCCTGAAGCAAACTACCTGCTTAGGCGAGGCCGGAAGTCGAATTGTGAGTCGAGTGTGTCGAAGACGGTCAATGTCGAAGTGAAGGAGCAACACGAAGGTGGAGGTCGTCCTGGACTTCGGCCCTCGCTTATGAAACCTCAGCCTCCTCCGTCCTTCCTTGCATCACTTCGTCACCTTACATCGGGTTAGCCAAACACCTTGATCCACAAGGGATCCTCCGCGCAGCATGAGCCACCTCTTCCAGCCCGACCGTTCGCTGCTGTATCCGCAGTTTGAGACGTACCGTCTGAACCCCCTGGACCCGGACGAAGATACCTCGGCTTACTCGCTACCCGGTTCGGGTGCTACGCAGTCTCGAGTGGGGTACAACACGCACATCCTGTCGTTCAAAGAGACGAGGGCGAGGGTATCATGGGACCATCTCACCACATATGGGCGGAGAGGGGTGTACGTGGACGCTGATTGGAACGTCGTCGGGTTCCAGCTTGACGTGCGTTACAACCAACAGCAGCCTGTGTGGGCGGAGCTGACGGCAGGACGAGCTCGTGCCGACTTTCAGCACGCTCGCTAGTCTACCAGCGCCAGTCTCGTCGAGCGAGCTGGACCAACAATCCGAGTACCCGTCTGTGCTGGCGTTGAGCGCGACGACATGGGCGGTTGCTTCGGGCTCGGGCTCAGTATACGTCCTCTCGACCTCGCCCGACGCCGCCGAGACCTTTTACGGATCCCTCACCGCCCGCTATGACATCAACGACGCCTCTGGGCGGCCGTCGCCTTTCGTGCTGCACGCAGCACACCTCCTGTTCGGCTCGACCTACCGCCTCCTCCTCAGCCGATCTTTGCCGCAACCTGAAGGCAAGCGGAAGATCAGCTCCCAATCAACCACCTTCGAGCTACTGGAGATTGTCATCGATGGATCCAAATCCAATGGGGTGGATCAGGAGCCGGATGTGCTGGAAGTGGCCTGGAGGTTGAGTGGAGGCGATGCGCCGTTCTGGTGCACGTGGAGTGGTGAGGGATGGGTGGTGTTGGCGGGCGAGGAGTATCGAGAGGCCCAGGTGCACGCCGAGGAGACGGAGGAGGAGCGTACGATGCGCGAAGCGAAGGAGAAGGCGGAACGGCTGGGACTGGGCGCAACTCTGCCCGAAGCCACACCCGAGGCGACCGAGGACAAGATGGACGTTGACGTCGCACAAGCGGTCGATGCGACGGAGGAGAAGGTCTGGCCATTCTCCTGGACGCAAACGTCCGACTCTGTCGCTGTAAAGATCCCTCTACCGTCGGGAACGACCCGCAAAGATATCACAGTCGACCTCACCTCGTCCACCTTCTCCCTCTCACTTGCGTCTTCCTCAGCACAGCCACCTCTTTCGACGTTCCTCCGCACTCCGACAAGACAATTTTGGACGACCATCGATCCTGAAACATCGACTTACAGCTTCGATACTTCTAATTCCACGTTCGAGCTGGAGCTGGCCAAAGTCGACGAGAACACGCGTTGGCCGTCCGTGTTTGCCCCGCCAGAGGATGATGACGACGACGAGGCCGAAGACGAGGAAGTCCCGGAGACGTTATCGCAGTCGATGCTGGACGCTGTGAGGAGCACATTTTCAAATATCAAACAACGCTCCGATACTGAGCCTGAGGGAAACCATCCGGCTATACCGGCCCTCCTGCGTGAAGAGATGGACTACGACCTGGAAGACGGCGAGGACTTTGGCGAGGGCCAGGGAGGGATATACAGCGAGAGCGGCCCGGGCGGGAAAGTCGGACGCGAGGTGTTCGTGGGGTTCATCGTGGGCGGCAAGGCGACCTGGTCGAAGAACCAGAGCTCGGTGGTGAGCCTACCACTAGATGGCGAGGGCGTGATAATCAAGTCGGCTGTGGATGGCCTGCTGTTCGAGCCGGCCTCGATTGCTGCCAACCCGGCAAAGGAGGCCTGGAAGCATGTGGCGACGAGCCCGGCGCTGAGCTTTGTGTTGTCAAGCAAGCGGGAAACGCGGATCGTCCGGCACGTTACGACAAGTGGACGTGGGGAGGAGAAGCAGAGCGCGATGGTGCTGGCTTTCGACGCGGGCGGGTCGGGCCCCGCGTCAGGGAATGTGTATGTGTACTACCCGCCCACAACGAGCGCGGTGGCTAAGCAGGGGGTGGTGAGGGTGTCAGGCGGGGAGAGGGGCGCGATGCTGGGAGTGGGCGAGGCGACGGTCGGAGGGCGAGCGGTAGTGGTGGTGCTGTGCGAGAAGGAACTGGTGGTCCTTCATGGGCTGTCGGCGTAGTCCTACAGATGCAATACTGCCGACTTGCGGGGACGTCAGATGTGCCACCCGCATATGTGCATGTCGCAGTTTGCGAACAAGGCTCAGTACAAGCTTACAACGTGAAGACGACCCGCGCTTCGCTGATTGTACACACCCCGACACATGGCGTACAGGGTGAGACGCTTTTGGGCAGGGATGATATCTCATCTGACCTTGACCGAGAAAGCTCTTCCGGGCTGCATTCTCGTCTGAAGAGGCCTCCTATTCCCCTTTTCCGGCTCTTCTAACGTAGCAGGGAATGCCATCGGCTTCACGCATCCCTCAAAAGTCAGTATACGCGCCAGATGCAATGCCCGTCTCCCTGACGGCCGGTGCCACAGCCCCCAAAACGCCGTGCCCCGTCGTGCGGGTGGTAGGCGCGCGCGGCGGTCGCCGATCCATCTTTCATCTCCGCCTCCGCATCCCTCGCCTCGGTCGGAGCGAGCGGTCCTTCGGCCACCCATCTGGCTATTCACCTCGCACATTACCCAACACATACCTGCCGACGCATCCTTCTCCGCCCGACTTCACCCCTAGCATCACCTCCAAGTCATGTCCGCACCCGCCTCCAACGCCGCCGCCGCCGCTGGCGCTTCCAAGTTCCAGGCGTTCATGAACCACCCGGCTGGACCCAAGTGAGCTTCGCCCATTCCTTGCAATCTTTCACCTTGCCTGTCCACGCGCACACCCAAGGACACCACGGGCGGTTTTGCTGGGACTCAACGACCGGGCTGACACGTAGGACCATCTTCTTCTGGGCGCCGCTCGCCAAGTGGGGCCTCGTCGCTGCTGGGCTGAAGGACCTCGGTCGACCCGCCGAAAAGCTTTCCACGAGCCAGAACGTCGCTCTGGCCGCTACGGGCTTTATCTGGGTACGTCGCGGCTGTCACTCATCCTGATTTCGCCCGGATCTGTCACACGTTACCTTATCGGTCCTATCTAGAACCTTTTATTGACGCCCAGGTGCGATACTCGATGGTCATCACGCCCGTCAACTACTCGCTCGCCGCCGTCAACTTCTTCGTCGGCTCGACGGGCCTCGCCCAGCTGTACAGGATCTGGGACTACAAGCGGAGCAACCCCGCCGGCGCGAAGGTGAACGAGGCGCTCACGGGGCAATAGGCGAGGAGTCATCGCGAGGGCGATTGCGAGCGAGGCGGTACTGCAGCGAGCACGAGGGGCGAAAGTAGACCACGGCGGAGCACGGTGCGGTAGCGTCATCTGGCCCGGAGAAGGGGCCTGCCAGTCAGAAGACCCTGGGTAGAGGGCTTCGACGCGAGCCGAGGCGGAGCAGGTCGCCGCTGTTGTAGGATATGACGCATCTGATGCACCTATAGACTGACCGCCCCTCTCATTCCCAAGTGGTCCAAGTGCTCATCAACAAAATCACGACAGCCAGTACCAAGCTCAGCCTGACTCGCGCCCACTCGCAGATGCTCATCTATTACATATCGTGCGCGAGAACTCGAAACACATCTCACGACTTCTATAGGGTATATACGTTGACGCACTCGCTCGCCCCGCAGAATCGGAAGCAAAGAATTAGATACAAGACCGTCCGTTAAAGTAGTTCCTTCGTTGCTGTCTGACACGACTGATTCTCTCTCGTGGCCAATGGCCTGACCCACAGCTGCCTTCAACTCCACCTCGCCTTACTCGTCATCGGTATCGGGCTCTCGCTCGCCTGATCGTCAGTCCACCAGCCCTGCTTCCCAGCTCTGTCAAAACTCACCACCATACGACAGCCAGTCCAATTTCCGCTTGGCTCGCCTTGCCTCCTGCGCCTTGATGTCGTTTCGCGTCATCTTCTTCTTCTTCTTGGGCTTGAGCGCGAGCTTGGCCAAGCTGTCCGTGGCGCCCTCGGCGTCCGAGTTGGCCGCACTGGGCGCGGCGCTCGTGCCGGGCGTACCAGCGACCGAGGCCGTTCGGGGCGTGCCGGCCTTGGAGGTCGTGCGCGAGGTGGGTCGGGAAGGCTCATCGAAGGCGTCCTCGACGAGGGCAACCTTGCCCTTGTGCGTAAGCTCTCCGTTGTCGACGTGCCAAATCTCCGGGCAGAGAGCTGAGACGAATTCGACAGAGTGCGAGATGATGCAGACAGCACCTCCCCACTCCTTGATCGCGACGGCGAGACCACCAAGGGCCTCTCGGTCCAAGAAGTTCGTCGGCTCGTCGAGGAAGAGACACTGAGGCCTGTTGAACATGGCGGCGGCAATGACGACCTTGACCTTCTGACCACCGGAAAGACCAGACATTTCGTTGTACTGGGCGATGTCTCCATCAAGACCGACAGCCTCGAGCACCTCTCGGACGGCCGAAGCCTTGGTGTCTCGCATACCGGCACCCTCTCGCGAGGACTCCATGTCGTCGAACTGTCCGAGGAGCTTGGTGAAGCCCTTCTCGATCAAAACATCTCGGGGGATCCAGGCGTTGTGCTGACGTCAGCTTCCTTCCTTGGGTACCCGCCTGTCTGCGAACTCACCCTGTGGTCCATTCCCTTGAACTTGACCTCATACTGGAACGACTTCTTCAGCTTCTGTCGACCGAGGATGAACTGGGAATCAGACCTGCCCGCTAATACTCGGTCGCAGACGTACCTCGATCTTCCTCAATTCGCCGTTCTTGCCCTCGATAGGCACATCCATCATTGCCTTGTCCTCGTCCGTAAGGACTCGGGTAGCCTTCTCAAGCATCTCTCGGTCGTGTCCGTCCTGGTATCGCCATTGACTGACGTCAGCATTTGTCAGTCGCAAAAGAGACAGCAGCTCACATGTACTGCACGGCAGTCTTGGTCAAGTGCAAGTTGATGTGGTGGAAAGCGTGTTGCGCGACGTATCCGACTCGGAGCGCCGGGTGCTTGTGCACGGTACCCTCCTGCGGAACCGTCTCGCCCGTGAGCAGCTTGATGAGAGTCGACTTTCCAGCTCCGTTCGGACCGACGATACCAACTCGGGACGAGAGCGAGAGCGAACAAGTCACATTCTTCAAGCTCGGACGCTGCATGCCCGGGTAGGTGAAGGTGCACCCTGCGAGCTTCATGATCGCACGGGTGTTAGACCGGACACCCATGAGCGAACCTGGCGGGGGGAAGGTGAACCTAATGCTCGTGGCAGCGAGGGTGTAGTACGACTTCGCCTCGGGGACCTTCTCGACGAATTTGGAAAGGTTACCGGGGTAGTAGGCGAGCTTCTTCTGTTCGTAGTGGATGATATCGGTACACACGTTGTCGAGGAAACCAGAGTCGTGCGAGACGATCATACAGGTGATGTCCGGGAGGTTGCACAGGTACTGCTCGAGCCAAGCGACGGTCTGCACGTCCAAGTGGTTCGTCGGCTCGTCGAGGAGCAGGATGTCGGCTCCGATGAGCATGGCTCGAGCGAGCTCGAGCTTCATCTTCCATCCTCCGGACAACGACGCGACAGGGTCGGCCTGCTTCTCGTCCGAGAAACCAACGGACAGCAGCATCGCCGAGACATCCTCGCGCTTTTGGTGGGCGAGCTTGGGGTCGCTGCAAATGAAGTTGAGAATCGAGACCGAGGTGTCCTCGCCCTGGAGAGCGTGCTCGACCATGATCGTTCGAAGCTGCTCTGGTGGGGGGAAGCCCTCGACCTTGCCGTCCCGGATAGCCTTCATCAAGGTGGATTTTCCAGCACCGTTACCGGCGCAGATACCGTATCGCCTTCCTCGTCGAAGCTTCAGGTTGGTGTGGTTGAGCAAAAGAAGACCTCCGTAAGCGAGCGAGAACTGAATGTCACACAGGAGCGGTCCACCCGAACCGTCGTCCTCCTCGGCCGGCGCGTACTTTTGTCGGTCAATCTCCATGAATGCCGCTCGGATCGCCTCGGTGGCCTTGGCGCCCTCCTCGGCACCAAGCAGCAGCTTCATGAACGAGCCAAGACCCTTGGCCTCCCAGATGCTGGCGTCCCATCTTCGCAGGTCGACGAGGTCGGCGACGACGTTGGCCTGGTACTCAACGGCGTGAGCGACAACGGGGGCGTTGGGGAGCGAGACGGAGAGAGGGATGGAGGGTCGCGATGGGAAGCCAGAGATCTGGAGGTGCGGAGCCATGATGGTCAAGGCCTCGGTGACAGCCAGCGGGATGTCTCGTGGCGGGAGCGGCGTGGCGTTAGCGGAAGCACCGGCGCCGAGCAGGATGTCGAGGGCAGTCTGGGCGAAGGCTCGGATCTCGGGGAAGGCGGCGCCCTCGGCGATCTGCTGCACACCGGGAACAAGGATGGAGAGGTATCGCGCAGCCACGGTTGGGTCTCGGACGAGCTTGACCAAGTTGCCGATGACGATACAGGTCATTCGCTGCGTGTCGGTCGATCGCTCCTTGAGCGCACGTGTGAGGAGCGGGACGAGGACGGCGAGGGTCGGGGCGTTGACCTCGGCGACAAAGGTGGTGGAAGACAGACCCTTGATCGTTCCGGGGACGGCCTGGGGCGAGGCCATGGCGGAGACAAGGAGGGAGATGTGTTTGAGGACATCCGGGTTGGGGAGGGTACCACAGAGGGTCGTGGCGGCCTTGACAGCGGCGGCGGAGACCTACAGTCAGTGCCTGTCCAAGGCCCTGTCCGATGGAGCATCGTAACACAGTACTCACCTCGGTCTTAGTGTCGTGCATAGAGTGCTCGATGACGGGGATGACCCGTCCGAGCTCGTTGGCGACCCACTCCTCAGCTCCGGGCTTGACGAGGTTCTCCATCGCCTTGAGCGCAGCGACCTTGGTCCTCCAACCCTTGGTGTCCTCGAGGACGCGGCACAGGACATCAAACACCAGCCTGCTTCCCTCGACCGCCGTTGCCTTGATCAACGCGGTCATTGCGCTGTTCACGGCGCTCCTGACCGGCTGGCCCTTGTCCTGCGCGAGATTGAGGATGGCCGGGATGAGGGGCAAGAAGACGCCCTCGACACCGGTGCCGAAGCTGCGTGATATGCGCTCGACGAGGACCGCCGCCGACTCCTTCTCGTAGTTTGAGCTGGAGCCCGCCCAGGCGAGGATGACATCGACAATCTTGGCATCTTGCAGAGCCTCAATCGTGCGCGGGGCCTTTTTGAGCGTGAGGGCGATACCGTCCGCGGTGGCCTTGGCCTCGACGTTGGACGGGGCGTTCGCGAGCTGGATGAGCACCTCGAGCATGGGCGTCTCGGGCAGGGCGACGGGGGGAGGGGGAGTGCCCGAAGGGGTGCCCGTGGCGACGGGGGACATTATGGATGGCGAGGCGGCGGACGGGGAGAAGGACGAGGAGGTGCCTTTGGAGGCTTTTGGGGCGAAGCGGGAGGGGGAGACGGAAGCGGGATTGAACGAGTGTTGGGCGGGGTTCAGTCTGGACATGTACGGGGGTGGGTGAGATGAAGGATGAAAAGAGGTGAGATGGAGGTGATACGGTGATACACGCTCCTGTGCAATGGCAATGGCTAAAAATCGGTTGGGTCATGCATCAGCCCCGCATGACAAAGGGCAGCCCGCTCAGGCGCGTCTCAAAGTTTTTGACGTTATCACAAAAGAGCCCCGCGTCACTCGGCGTATCCCTTTTTACACGTCAGCACTGTTTACACATTCCCGTTCCAGTCCTCTGGTCCCATCAACAGCTACGAGTACTCGTACTCGCATTTGTGCAGTACACGCGGGCATTGCATCTCATTCTTCTTTCCATTGTTACATTGTGGTACCTTATTCCAATGCACTATATCTCGTGCTCCCTGCTACTAGCTGTTACAACATTCCGAATCGACCCTAATGAACTGAACTTCTATCACTCTTGATCGGTGCGATCGGGGACACTCCCCCAATGACCTCCTGCATTACAGACGGCGCGCTGTGTACGACGTTGTTATCGAGCCGATCCATTTGGTCCCGGGTCATACACCGGCGTGGGTCGAGCATGCCCACTAGGAGGCGGAACCGATGGCGGTCCAGGCGGCCCATTCGGCCTCGACTCCTCTCTACGCCATTCATGAGCCGGCGCGGGGTGGTATTGCCGTTGCTGTGCGTGCACAAGTGGGGGCGAGCGAGAATGTGTCGGGTGAGCCGGATGTGGCGCGTGTGACGGGTGCGGCTGGGTGTGTCTTGACGGCGGTGGAGCAGAGTGTGAAGGGTGTACGTGGGCCTGATGAGTCGCGTGCAACGTAGGTGGCTGCGGAGGGTGACCCGGGTGCGGCGCTTGGGCTGCTTGGTGAGGCGGATAAGACCTCGAATGATGCGGCGGCGGATGCGAGTAGTACGAGTGAGGATGTGGCTCGCGTCCGTACTCGTACTGTCTTGGCGGAAGCGTCGGGGCGGCGGTCGAGGCGCGAGGAGGCGGCTGATGGCCGTAGTAACCCGAATGTTCGGCAGGATACGGCGCAGGCTGGGCAGTGGATGCGCGGTATTGCGAATCACGACGATCATACGCGTCCGGAGCCCGAGTTGGGTCGTACGAGCCCGAGTAGGCGGGTCCGGGCACAGGCGGAATGCCACGCGGTGAAGGTCGAGTCATGATCCCTCCTTCAGCATCTCGCTCAGACACCGTCCCGTCAGAGGCGGCGTCCACATCGCGAGTAACCATCGACATGGGCGGCAGCTTGACAGGCGAGGGGTCTCGATGCAGTGACGCAGTCGGCTCATCGTTCAGCAGAGCCGAGATCCGCATACCGCCGCTACGTGAGACTGGCGCAGCGTCCGGTACATCGTTCGCACCTGCCCGGGTCGGCTGCACGGTAGGCGGGAACATGCCCAAGCGAGGTTCCGCAAAGCGCTGCTCGAACGCCTCGGAGGGTCGGCGCCCGGAGTAGACATCGTATATGGAACGACCGTACGACGCCGGCTGCCCTTGGCCGATCGTCATTGCCTGCTCATTAGACCATTTGGCCCCCATGCGTGATGCGGCGCTCACCGGCTTGGTATCCGGCTTCTCTGTCGCACCGTTCACCCGCCGCACCTCCGCCCAAGCTTCCTCGCCGCCCTTCGCCAAAAAGTCGAGGTTCATATCCTCCTTGTGCGCCTCCCAGAAGTTCTGCACTTGCCTCTCGGATTTGCCCACCAATTCCGCCGCAATGGCCTTCGCATCGGTTCCGTGCGAGACGACCAGTTCGCGGAACTTCTTCTTCTCCTCAACAGACCAGTACGAATTGGTTGTCGGCCGTCGGCCAGGTCTGGGCTCGGCGACCTTTTCCTCGGGTGGAGCATTCGGGTCATTCGGGTCGACCTTGCGCCGCTTGCCAGAACGTTTCATCGGGGGCAAAAGGTCTCCGGGAGTGGCGGCGGCCGAAGGAATGCCCATCGCTGCCGTTGTCGTCGCGGTAGCGGTCGTTGCCACACCGGCGACGCCTGTTGCTGTCGCGGCCACTGCTGCCAAGGACTCCACGGGTGGGATGACAGCAGGTACAGTCGTAAGCGGCGGAAACTCCGTCATCGAGCTGATGCGCGGCCGCTTCGCGCCCTTGATTGACATGCGCATCTTGCTCTTAGCGAGTGAAGGTGTTTCGCTGCCCGCTCGAGACGGCCCTGCGCTGTTATCCGCCGCGCCGTCTTCGACCGCGTCGCTCTTCTTTCTTCGTCCATTCGAGCTCTCCACTCCCGGCGTAGACGCCGCGCTCTCCCTAGGCCTCCTGCGCACACTGGCCGTTTCATCTTTCTTGGAGGACGGGATGATGTTACTGCGCGGGCCGGGCGTCGAACCCGAATTGACCGTTGGCTTCTGTTGACCCAAGTTCGAGAGCAATGCCGAACTCTTGCCGCTGCTCTTGATGGGCAGTCCCTTCTTCTTCTTATCGCCCCGCTTCGAAGCAAGCATACCCTTGTAGTCGACATTCTTCTTCGTGCGGTAATAGTACGCCACACACTGCGCCGCCGTCTTGTTCTCAAGAACCTCCGCGATCTTGCCAAACTGCTTCGGGTAGGTCAAGTATCGCTTCTGGAATGCCATGCGCTCTTCGTCCGTCCAGATCGGCTCGGCGGTGCCTGCATGGTCGTAGAATTCAAGCGGGTCGTCAACAATGTCGTTCTCATCGTCGTACGCGAGCTTTCTCTCCCGTAAGGTCATCATGTCAGGCACAACCGCTGTCGTTTTGCTCGCACGAAGATTCGGGTCCTTGGCCGCGTCGTCCGCAAATTCCGCCAAGATGGCCTCGAAGTCCGCTTCGGTCGAGACCATATCGCCGTATATTCCACCACCACGCCGACGGGAACCCCTTGTTGGGAACTCTTCCACCGGCGTGATTGGTAATGGACCTGCTGGAGGTGGCAAAGGGGGTAAGAGGGAGCTCGGGATGGCATACAGGTCCGGGGGCGGTGGTCCTCGTTTCGCCATAAGCGCATCGAGGTACTCGCAGTGGCCGTCCCATTCCTTTTGCAACTCGTGATAGGCCGTCCTAAGGGAAGCGTCTGTGACGGTCGCCTTGTGTAGATCCGCCGCGATCGCCCTGCCGACTCGATCAATGTTATTTGAGCTTCGCCGCTCGGCGTAGTGCGAAGCGTGCAGGATCAAGTCCTCTCCCGATATATCCGCAATGGCACGCGAGCTGGCTTCCCGCTTCATGCCAACATTGTCGGCAAGGGGCGTCTCCACGTCGATGGCGTCAGGCTTGTGCTGAACAAGCTTGATCCCGCCCACAAGAACCGCCAGGCGCTCCGCGTTGGTCAGCTTAGGCTGAGCCTTCCTAGCCTTCTTAACAGCTCGTGGACCATAATCCGAATCCGCCTCGTTGGTATCGGCCGCCGAGCCAGCGGTGGGTCGTGGGTCGCGCCGCACCTTGCCGTTGTCAAAGGGTGATGAGAGGGAGACGGTCGAAGGAGGAAGCACCATCGCTCGGCGTTCAGCAATGGTGACACGTGGAGTGGAGTCGACAGGGAGCGTCCTGGGTGAAGGGCGGCGAGGCGGCGGAACAACATCGAGAAGCTGGGCTGGTGGGTCAGAGGTCGCTTGGGGATCCGCCTCGGCGCCGGAAGGCGCTCCTGCATCTGTAGTGGTGAGGTCTGAAACGATCTTCAACGTATTGAGCCCCTGCTCTTGCTTCCGGGCCCCTTCGGCGTTGCTTGCAGGAGCGATTTCCGTTTTAGCCTTCAATTGCCCATCCCTGTCTGGCGACCGCACGTTTGCGACGACTGAAGGACCAGGAAGGTCCCCGACCTGGTCAGCAGACGCTGGGGTTGCGGTTGTAGATCCGACAGGCAGCAAATCCGCGGGGTTCGATACGCGCGAATCAGCAGCTCCCGTGGTCGGGATGTCTGCTTTGCTCGTCTCTGCGTTCGACAACTCGTCTTTAATGGGCACTGGGCTCCGCATCCGTGCATCCTCCTCGGATCGAATTCCCTCGCCTCCGGGCGGGACCGCACGAGGCGAGGGCTGCGAAGGCGGCATTCGGGTCGGAGATGCCAACGTGGCTACAGACTCGTTTGGCTCAACACGATCGGTCGAAGTTTGTTGAGGTGCAGGCGATGACGTGGCTATGTTCGCCTCCTGAACCTCTTCCATCGGCGCGTCAAGGATCGCCTCGGTCGAAGACAGCGGCGGCGGCGTAGAGGGCGTGAGAGGCCGCTTGATGTCCAATAACTCTGGCGGTGGTTCCAGGGGCGTGAGCGGTCTGCGAGGTGATATGTCCGCGCCGTCATTCCACGACCTCCTCTCGCCAAGGCTCGCCCTTCGCGTGTTTGGTGGCCGGTGAGCGTCGGAGTCCCGCTTGATGGGCGATATGGATCTCCGGAAAGCGCGGCGTGGTGGAGAATCTGCAGGTCTGGGGCCTCCATTCCAGCGCCTCTCATCTCGTCCCCATGGCTCCCTCTCCGGCAATCTCTCCCTCTCACGTTCTCTCGGCGGCAAACGCTCATTCCGCTCAGGCGGCCTTTCGTATATCCGTTCACGTTCACGCTCGCGATCCCGGTCCCGGTCGTATTCCCATCCACCGCGCCGTGCCCTTGCCTCCTCCTCGCGCACGACCCACGGCGCCGCCCCCGTGCTCTTGACAGGCGACACGACCTCTCCTTCCTCCAAGTCCTGCGTGTCGAGCTCCTCAGCTTTGACTTCGAGCGGCAGCGGTATGGTCCGGGTCGGAGCCGTAGCGGGCGAGAGATCGCTGGTGCGAAGTTTCCGCAGCTCAACAGGTGACGAAGATCCCCTCATCGAGCGAGGTGCTCGGGGTGCCGCTTGTGTTGGCGTTGGACCGGGCCCGGACGGCTTGGAAGCAGGTGAGGTATAAGTCGAATCATGCCGGCCGAAAGCAGCGTCGCTCGCGCGGTTAGGAGGCGGAACGGTAGAGTTTGTGTTTCCGTTCGAGCGAGGACCGGAAGTAACCCGGGGGGTGTACGATGCGGCGCGGGGGGTTCTGTCTGTTGGATCTCGATCGCGATCTGGGGGAGATGGGCCTAGGGATGGCCTGCTCATCAGTAGCCTTTCAAGTAGCACGATAAGGTAGCTTACGGGACTGATCTTGGATGACTGTCGTCCCGAAAACGATCATATCGTCTATAGTCCCTGTCCCGCTCCCAATCGCGCGGATCTCTGCTATCTCGCCGTACGTCGAATCGCCTCGGAGGCGAAGGTGTCCTGTGCATTGGTCGAAGTCCGGGCGGATCTCGACGATACGGGTATGGCTATCGTTAGTGACGCCCCAAAAGCTAAGTCCTCTTTCCTCCCTCGGCAACAGTCTCCACTTTGGCCCACAAGGTACCGGCCAGGAGCAGGTCTACCATTGCTGCATATTGTCGCCGGAAACCAAACTCACCTCTCGCGGGTCACGCATGTCCCTCGGGTCCCTCGAATCCCTAGCAAAGCGCTCGCGGTCCCTTACATCCCGCGGCTCATAATCGCGCCGCACACCGTGTATTGGGGGCTTGTATGGCACTCCCGGGCCTCCCCTCGACGGGCCCGCCTCAGAGTACGCCATGACCTGATTGCAGCACTGTCGCTAGTTGTGCCGGTCCGTTTTGACAAGTGCGCACACTTTACAGATGCAGACACAGGTGCAGTCGCGGTCGAATGCGAGGGCGTATCTCGTCTGTTCTCCTTCCGGCTCCGGGGGTATATGAGGACGGAATTGCAGGGTATTGTCGTGGTGGGCCTATCACTAGTGCAGTTGCGTCGTACAGCATGGAAATGGCGGCGCTGATGACTGATGTTTTGTATCGACAGTCGAAGGATCAAAGGAGCGAGGGAAGAGGCATATTGATTCGTGTTGCAGGAGCTGCTGGACGAAAACACCACCCATCGACCCCTGTTCTCGTGCTTGTTCTATGAGCCATCCAAACTACAAAGTGTGATAGGCAATTAGGGAGAATTGTAATCGAATATCCAGCGAATTACGGCTGAGGGCAATACAACCGGTTGTTATGCTCACCAGTTCGCCACCTTATTCACTGCATTTGGTTCCGTAGTGATCGGGTGGCGAATCTGCAAATCCTACCGCCCTCCCCCGGCTCGGATATTCCAGCTGGAATGCTGAATTGTCGTAAGCGATGACGTATTGATCGACCGCGACAATGGAACAACAACAACATGACCCGGTGCCGTCCACTCGCATGACGGGGTAAGCTAGACGAGACCAGCAGAAGCGACGAGAGCTGTTTGACCTCCTTGACGTTCTCCTTTACCATCTGCAAGTGCATCATCCACTTCAAACGACATACCCACCATGGCCAACATCATCGAAGGACTCTTCCACACCATCCAGGTAAATCTCTCCGTTCTTCCGACTGGCGTATCGCCGGTCCGCCACCGTCGGGCCAACCACGCGAGCCAAGCTGACCCGCAGGGTATCTTCCAATCCATCCTGGCCGTCATTCAGGCCTTCTTCAACGTCATCTACTCGGTCTTCCACGGCATCTTCTCCCTCGTGTGGGGAGTGGTCGAGAGCCTCGCGAACTTCGTGGGCGCCTCTGCCCACTTTGTTGCTTGTGAGTCGACCGAGTACACCCGCAGGCGTAGCTGATGTACAGCCAACATCCTCGTCCTGGGTATCCTGGCCGTCGCGTTCGTCATCTACAGGGACAGAAACACCAGGGGTACGGTCGGCAACAACTTGAAGAAGAAGGCGCAATGAGCAGTGCATCTCGATGGAGGACGTCTGCGCAGATGCAAGTCTAGTTCGACGCCGAGGTGGACGACTCCTTAAGAGAAGCCTTCTCGTATCTAGCCAGCAGTATGCATGCCATCTAACTCGCGGCACAAGGGCATATGATCCGATGGGAATCCTCTCATCACATAGAATATCGATCAACCCAAGTGTCGCCTGTCGGTCCCGACATGACGACCGCCTCTCCCTTGGTAAGGATCCGGTGAGGATCCGTCCTTTCCCCCCTCTGCACTCTTGTACCGACTTCGATATGCCTTTCCGGCGCCGCGCCTCCACAGCTCCATCCGTTATCTCAGTCTCGCCCTCGCCAGGCGCAAAGCACGGCCGTGGAGTGAACGAAGATGTGGGCCTTTTCGCTCGACCCGGTCAACGTGACACGAGCGACGCATGGCGTCAGGAGCGCTTCTCGACACCTTATCAGACTGGTCGTGTCAGACCTGAAGATCAAGCAGGCATTGTGCTTCCGGTCTCGGACGCGACCATCTTTCTGGCAATCCTCTTCGGCGCCAGCGTGAGCAACCTCGCGGTGAGTCTCACATGGACAGTTAGACTACAGCTCAACGCAGACTCATCCCATTCTTATTCTGACAGTCTGGCTCTGCTATGCGCTGTACGCGTTCTACAGTGACCTGAGTGAGACATTGGATAGGCGGAGAGATAGGATGACGGCGCAAGTGGGTCCGTTCGCCGCGGGCATGATCGGTGCGTCGCGGATGTCCATGTCTCGCCATGTACCGACAGGGCTCATTCCAGTCACAATGTTTCGCACCTTGATCTTGATCATGACGGTCATGCTGTTCATCGGGTTCATCAAGGTCGTCAAGCTGTACGTAGAGATTGTTTGCTCCGCCGAAGGACGAGGACGGGGCACTGAACCCAGATTCTGTTGATGCAACAAGGGATCACCGGCCGCTGCTCCACTGCCTGCCGGTTCAAACGAGTTGACGGAAAGTCAGGCTGATTCTGCCCGTCTTGATCTTGGGCTCTTTCGGGATTTCATGCTGCAATGAGCACGGATCAGGGGCGGAATGCTACGCATACCTTCCAGAACTCTTGCGTCCGGCCTGGCAGTCAGCACTGATTTGATTTGACTTTGCCATGCCAGCTCACCCTGCATGATGACAAGACTCCCGTTGCCCAGTCTGGTGTCAGCGCCCGCCCTACTCGCGACGTACTTCCACTTGACGGTCTTGCGTCCCTCGCACGCGCGCTCCTCGTCCTCATCCAGCTTCTTCTTGCCGTTTTTAGCCGGCAAGCGCGGCGACATGATGAAAGTTCGTTCCGCCCCGAGAGACACACTGGCAATGACCAAATTGTTCAGATTATCCGAGTGCCGCCTGCACATCAGCCCCACGAACTGATAGGCACTCGGCGCGACTGACCCGATGTACACCTCGCCATCGTCGTACCGGTTCAACATCACATGATTGAACCTCACCCCGAGCTCCTGTTCCAGCTTCTCCCGCATTTTCTCGATCGGCGCCGGAAAGGGATAGTGCATGTCGATCTCAGTGCCCGAGTACTTGAGCTTCGCGCCGGGCGTGGTCGAGTACGCAGCGATGGAGCGTGATTGGGGGAAGGTCTTGCCGTACATCTTCAGCATGGGCTGGTCTGTGGCATAAGCTCGAGTAGTTGCTGGCCGCGCCAGACTCACACCCTGCAGTGAGCCCGGATCGAGGTCAAGAGAGCCAGCCGCCGGACGTACAGGTGTCCAAGCTCAGGAGCTCATCGTACCATGCATCCGCCGTCTCGTTGTCGATGAACTGTGGCTCAATCTACCGCCGGAACCCACACAGACGGCGCGGCCTACATGGTCTTGTGCGAGGACATCGGCGCCGTAGCCCAGCTCGAGCACGCGATGACGTCGGATGTACTCTTCATTCGTGACTTGCTGGAACTCGTCTGTGGGCTCGTATACCGTCGTCTTGGTTCGCTTGGCGACCTTCTTTCTGTCTTGGAGGACTGTATCACTGAGGACCGTCTCTGTGACCGTCCTGTTCTCAGCATCAGCCGGACTTTTGCGTTTCGCCATGATCGAGTATGGTTCCAGAAATCGAGGCGAGATTAAGCGTCGATCGCCGGTTATGAATTGCCCGAAATAGGTACGGGGAGCACCACTCACGGGTCATTACCCGGGGTCGTCTCATGTCGATCCACCCAGCATGCACCTCTGGTCATCTCACACTCTCGCAACACCTCGTCGGTCACCCATCGATCTACGGCCGACCGAAGAGTGCCACAGCGCGATTGATCTACACCACCTCTCGCTGAGCGGGTCGTCATGCCCACCCCCACGCGGCCGCTCGCGGCTCGCGCAACACCCACCGGCGGCGGCCAGGACATCCCCACCTCAACCGTCGCGGCCATAGGAGGCGGCTTTGTGTCCTTTGCACTTGCGATACTGTTCGCGCTGTTCCTTATGCGCGTGTCGAAGATATATCGCGAGTTCCGCCGGCGGCGCAGGGCCGGCGAAGACCTCACGTTCCGGTCGCTGTGGCACCGCGATGGAGGTTTCTGGGGCTTTGTCATGGGATATAACGGGGATGCGGCGCTGAATGCGGGTGTGGGGGCGGGCGGACGGCGGGATCTCGACAGGTGGGCGATCTGGAACGAGTGGAGGATGTGGGAAAGCCCAGGGGTGGTCAACGAGCCGCAGGTTCCGGTCTTGTGGGAGGTGGAAGTGGGGGAGAGGGGGAAGGTGGGGGTGTGTGAGCTTGCATATGGAGAGGCCGAGGTGAGTGCACGTCTGTGATGCAGAGATTTGCGATAAGGCAAGAGCTTATGGCAGCCTCTGGGGGTAAATGTTCCGCCGAAAGCAGACGACAGCACTGAGCCGACGCTGGACCTCGCTGTGCTCGTGCTCATGCCGTGCTCGCCGACTGAGCGGCGGATATCAGAGAACGAAGACGACTTTGACGATCTGCCAGAGATGGCTATTGGATTGGCCACGCTCGTGCCGATGTTCCAGCCGCTGGTTGCCGCCGAGTCGACGAATTCCAACGGGTCAACACGCGACGATGCGGGCGACGGCGAGTCGGGGCATAAAGTGAAGGATGTTGTCGAGGTCAGGCACCTGGAGCACCAGCTCGACAATAGGCGGAGAGCCCAGTGGAAGAAACACAACCAGCGATGGGTGGTCGAGGGCCTGGATCGATGACCCCGGAGCCAGTCGTACCAATGTGAAGTCCGCTACCAGTTGTACAGCATGCATATAATGAGCAGTGTCGTTCACGCCTCCTCGTAGCCTCTGTGCACTCGGCGCCGGTCGCTTGGTGCACCCCGCTCAGCCGAGCCACTGCTTGACCCACCCCTTCAGCCGCGTCTCGATCCCATCGTAATTGTCCAGTGCCGGCCGTACATCGAGATAAAACGCCATGTTCATCGGACGACCCGGATCCGTCTTGCCCGTGTAAAAGTCAATCACGTACCGGACCTGCTTCCCGCACCGATCCACGATCCAGTCATGCCGGTCAAACGGCGCCGTGTACCTGCCGTCAGCTCAGCCCACCAACATCCGCAACGCGACCCACCCCATAGCGACGTTGAACCACGCCTTGGGCGTCCGTTCGGTCGGCTTGCCCGCGAAGCTGATCAACCGCGGTCCACCACACTTCTCGCTGCCCATGCCCACCTCCCACATCAAGATCTGCTCCCAAGCCCGCTCGTTCACGGCATTGTGGATCGGGACCACGCTCTTCATGTCCCGCTCCTGGGGGTTGTGGTTCTTGCGCGCCATGGCATTGTAGAACTGTTGCTCGGAGGGGTAGACCCAATTCGGGTTCGAGTCGTCCCCCGCACCCTCGGACGAGCCTAGGTGGCTGCTTTCCGACTTGGTCGCGCGGGGTATGGAGGAGATCTCGCGCTGAGCGGAAAGGCGGCTGAACTGCGGGGGCGGCTGCGAGGCGTGCGAGGACGAAGAAGACGGGGCGGATGCTTGGAAGGGCGATTCAGATGGTTGGGCCTGGAGGTACTTGTGACGGACGGTATGGTCGACAGGGCACTGCGCAGCTTGGGCAGCCGATCCGATAGGGATGCCGATGTCCGGGTGGTCGACCGGCAGAGCATTCGTCGGTGTCGGCGGGCGCAGCGAGGGCTCCGCGCCGGCAGGCAGCGCAGACTTCGGCAAAGCCGAAGACGACGACGAAGCTGCTGCGTTTGACGATCCAATGTTCCAGAATACCATGATGCGTGAGATACGAGTACGGACCTGTTAGAAATCGCACTTTTCGAAGCTCGAGCCAGGTTGACGGAGCCTGTGGGCGGCGGCGAGCGGAACCAAATCTCACGTGGCTGCCGTCATACCGAGAAGAAGTCTAATCATCCTCGATTTCAGTCCAGAGTACCTCGCACTACACCATACAGCATGTTCAGCGTAACGACCCGACCAGCTTTCAGCGCTCTACGAGTGGATCAACCGTCGTCGTCATGGCAGGATGACGGGGCGATGGACGTCGACGAGGAGGATCACGGCGAAGGGCCGTCCACCAGCGGCGCCAGGAGTGTAGTCAGTCCCGGCGAGACGATCACCAGCGCAAGGGAGTACATGCGGTACATTTGGGCACTTCGACGTATGCCACGAGTCTTGCTTATTCTACAGAGGTCACGGGACATACGTTGAGGACGAAGCGGTCGTGTCGTCCGTGTCCGGCACAATACAACGGGTCAACAAGCTCATCTCGGTCAAGCCGATCAAGTCGAGGTGCGCAAAGGCGGCACGAGGTCCTCAATCAGATCTGATGACTAGGTATACGCCCGAAGTGGGAGATCTCGTCATCGGACGGATCGTCGAGGTGGGCGCCCAACGGTGGAAAGTCGACGCAAATGCAAGGCAAGACGCCGTGCTCATGTTGTCGAGTGTGAACTTGCCAGGTGGTGTGCAGGTAGGTCAGGATTGCAGGGCTGAGCAGCGGAGATGCTGACGTGCAGCGCAGAAAGATCGAGTCGGATGCGTTGAAGATGCGAGAGTTCCTCGCAGAGGGGGATGTACGTTGATGTTTGTGTCGTGTGATTGTGGCTGAATCCTAGCTGCTGGTGGCCGAGGTTCAGGCGTTCTTCCAGGATGGGGCCATGTCCCTCCACACCCGATCTCTTAAGTATGGCAAGGTTGGTGCATGCCCATATAGCGGAATACCCGCTGACGTCAGCTGCGAAACGGCCAACTCGTTCAAATACCGCCGCACCTGATCCGTCGTCTCAAATCGCATTTCTATCACATTCCTCCGCCATGCGGCCCCACCGGCGTGGACATCATCTTGGGTCTTAACGGCTTTGTGTGGGTCAGTTTGGGCACGACGCAGGAGAAACGAGACGGCGGCGAGGGCTTTGACGCAGAGGGTGTCTACTCCGACAAGAACGACGTGAGTGGACCGGCAAAGCAGATATGAGCAGGTGCTGACGGGCAGGAGATTGGCCCAGAGAGCCGCGCAGCGATCTCTATCGTCGCTGCCATTATACGCTTGTTTGCGAGGTATAGCATCCCGCTGAACGACACGGTGATCATGGAGGGGTACCAGTGGTTTATGGGCAGCGGAGGCGGAGCGACGGGAACGGATGTCGCTGTGCTGGATGGGGAGCTGGGTCGAATCCTCATTGCGTCCGTTACGGGTGTGATGGTAGAGGAGGACTAGCCGACATGAGGCTGTCGCAACAGGCAAAGCGGCATGTAGCGTGAAACGAGGAATGCCGCGCGATGCGATTGTTACTGCCCGCACGGTGACTTAGTACTTCGCCTCACGCGAAGCAAGGCTCCTACTGATCATCTGAATCTTTGGAGAGAAACAAGCCACGCCAGAACTGTGTCAAGCGAGTTGAGCCGGGACTTGAAGATGCCTCTTGTCTAGTAATCAGCACCATCTGAGTCGCTACAGTACACCCACCCTCCACCCCGTCGCCGAGCTACGCTTGCCTCCACATCCGGCATCAGAGGTGACGACGCCTGCAAGCAGTGAGCGTGTGCTGCAGCCCAGCTACATCCTATACACGGGGGACGCTTAATGCAGGAATCGGAAACAGCACTGAGCCGCGGCTGACCTCGGCCATCTCGCAAGATGCCGATCCGACGAGACCTCCACCCCGAGGTTTACGGGCCAGGACGTCACTGACGTTGATTACATGGGTGGTCGCCCCTCCCGCCTGCTTGCGAGTCGCCGAGCGTCGTTCCTCTATGTTACTGTCTAGCAGGTATATAATCCGCAAGCTCCCTCCCTGGAATACATCACTGCACTCACTTTACCCCCTCGCAGCACACACTTTTTCACGCGCACCGCGCCAAGGTTGCCCTTCGCATCTTGCTATATATAACCGTCCGATATCCACCATGTCCATGCCACAGACCAAGCTCGCCGACCGCCAGGTCGGACAGATGGGGTGAGCGAGACCTGTACCAGTACATAGTGCGCGCTCATGCCAGGTTCGGGCTCATGCAGCTGACGTGGGCGCATGAGCTGCCCTCGCAGGAGGAGTCATTCGCGGCGATGAAGTGCGTGCGCTTGGCCGGCGCATAGCGCGCGAGCTGATGAGCAGAGCCGCAGCCGACGCGGGCTGCACGGCCTGGTCGACCGCCATGTTCTACGGCAACTTTATGAATGGGCATGAGGAGAATATGCTCGACAACATCCGGCTCATCGCTGCGTTCTTTGAAAAGGCACGTCGGCGTAGGGGTGCAGGTGTCCGTGAGCTAACGGCAGTACCCCGAGTACAAGGACAAGATCACGCTGGTGATCAAGGGATGCGTCACGCCGGAATTCACGATGTCACTCGAGTGAGCCGTCAGAGTGCATGTGGGCAGGTCACTGACGCCAGTCTCGACTTCTGGCGCAAGCAGATCAAGGAGACGCAGGCGATCCTGGGCGAGAAGCGCCCGCAGGATATCTACTCGTGCTCCCGTATCCCGCCAGGCAAGACCGCTGAGGACGTCGTCAACACGATGGTCACGCTGCGGGATGAGGGCTACTTTAAGCATATCGGCATGAGCGAGGTCAGCGTGGAGTCTATCAAGGCCATGGAGAAGGTGCGTTCGCGTTGTCCCGTCTTGCCGCCCTCGCTCTTCGTTTTCTCGCCCTCCTCCCCAGCCGCCACCCATCATCGCGCCCAGTACTCCAGAACGCACGTCGAGAGGGACAAATTGATGAGCCAAATTCAAGGCTCGACTGAGGTCGAGCGCCGCCCTTACGCGCTGTTCCCCTCTCCCTCCCCTCAAGCAAGCGAGCCTGACCCCAGGTCGCGCCCATCGAAGTCGTCGAGATCGAAGTCTCCCTCTGGTCCTTCGACAAGAAGATCCAAGAGGTCATCGCCTACTGCAAAGACCGCGAGATCGCCGTCTTCGCCTACTCGCCCCTCGGCCGGGGCTTCATCACCCGCAAGTGGAAGACGCCCGAGGACATCCCCGACGGCGCATTCCAAAAGACCGTCCCGCGTTTCCAGGGCGAAAACTTCTACTACAACCTCAAACTCGTCGACCAGCTGGACGAGCTCGCAGCCGCCAAGGGCGTCAAGACGACGCAGCTCGCCCTCGCGTGGATCACCCACCTCAGCCCGCACGTGAGTTGGCAGCCGCCCACCTGGCCAATGGTCAAGGCTGATGCCAGAACATCCCGATCCCAGGCTCGTCCAACCCCGGCCGAGTCGTCGAGAACGCGCAGGCGGCGTCGATCGAGTTGTCCGAGGAGGACTTGAAGGGCATCAACGACACGCTGGCAAAGTTCGAGGTCAAGGGCGAGAGGTACCGTGAGCACGGCGAGAGTGTCCTGGTGCGTCGACTTGTTGACTTGGAGGTGACTCGACTAATGCCAGATGAAATAAGAAGCGCACGAGCTGGTCTCCATGACTTTTGTACATCCTGTACGCCGGCGACGTCACTATCCAGTCGAACATGCAACGTCAATATGATACATTGTGCAAGTGTGGTTCTATTGATGCGTTCACTTCCAAGTTACGCGTGCGTTACACCGCCCTCGCTCGTGCGGCAGGCGCGGGATATCTCTTGGCGCGCTCGTGACAAGTCGTCTCGGTTCCGTCTCTACTGCTGCTGAGACATGCTGATATGCACCTAATGCGACCCCGTCCTTCCCATTTCGTCCCTGCGCCTGCCTGCCTGCCACGCAGCGCCGCTCGCCCTACGTCGCCGCCCACAGTCTGATAACCCCGTCTGCTCCCGCGCTGGCGACGACCGGCAACTCCGGATGACTCGCCACGCAGCAGACGCCTTCGTCCGACTTCTTCCGGTGTCCCCCAAACTCCTGCAACGACGTCTGCTTGTTCAAGTCCCACAGGCGCACCGTGCAGTCCACCGAAGCCGTCAACACAGCCATCGGCGACAGCGGCGAGAGCGACAATGAGGTGATTGCCTTGGGGTGGGCCAGGATGGTGTGTGTGGGCGTGGCCGTTGCTGCTATTAGCGCTTCTCCCCAATCTGACAACCAGACTCACTCGACTTGGACTCGTACACCCGCAGGTACCCATCCTCATGCGCGACGATCACAGCTGGCAATGTTGGGTGACTCAGCACGGCGTTGACTTGTGCGTCTGTTGTCAACGCGATTCACACGCCGCCATCTGCGACGCACCCTTCTTTGCCTCGCCAAGCTGCAAGACCACCGCGCCTGTCTCAACATTGACGAGCTTGACCAATCCACTGCTGAAGCCGACTAGAACCTGTCCAAAGTCGTGATTGTACACGGACAGGCTAGTGGGCACATCATCGCCCTCGCCAAGGGGCCAGCTCTCCGTCAGGCTCCACTTCTTGCTGTCGAACGACCAGACTTTGACACTGCCGTCGGCCGCGCAGCTGACCAGTCGCCGATCCTCGTTGGCCTTGCCGTTGCCGTCGGCCGTACCGGGGAGGAGAACCAGATCCCAGACAGCGTCTGTATGCCCTTCGAGCGTTTGTGTTGCTGCGGACGGGTCGAACGAAGCATAGAGCTCGTCACTGGGTTTGGGTAGCTTCCAAACGCGGATGGTGGAGTCGAGCGAAGCAGAGAAGATGGCAGAGTGAGCGGAAGATATGGTTACGGTAGTCACGGGGGCGGTGTGGCCGCGGTACGTCTTGATCGGCTCGAGCTCGTTTGCGGAAGGTCTGTCGGTCAGCGAATGCGGGTAAGGCTTGACGTACCTCTTGCCCATGATGTTCTGATACTCTACCGCCCACACCTTTACAGTGTTGTCGTCTCCGCCAGAGGCAATCAGGCCGCCGGGGCCATGTGCGAATCCGACACTCCGAACGATATCGAGGTGAGACTTCAAGTTCCGTCGAGTTGTCCACACTTTGTCGGCAATCTCGGACCCTTCGGCCTTGACTTCGTCGTCGTCGGTAGAGAAGCCAATGTTCGCAAGCTGCTCTTCGTCGCTTTGCTCAGAGCCCGACTTGTTTTGAGCAGATCGTAACTGGGTGTAAGCGGTTGTGAAAGGCGGAATAGCAGCACGCACCCGCTCGGCCTTCTCGTTGGCGGCCCGGAGCTCCTCCCTCCAGGCGGCCTTGGACTCGGGACGATATATCGCCGTCAGCAATTGCGACCCTCCACCGCTGGCCTCTGCACTGGATGACTCCTGGGAAAATTCACGAGCAGCGTCGTCGCCCGAAGTGTCGAGACGTTTCAGACTCGCCTCGGAATAGCCACCTCGGGCCGTGCCGAGACCTTTGCGCGTTGTCCCGGTTCCGTTTGGCTCTGACTCCGGCAGTCCGACCGTCTTGACGGCGGGTGAGGAAGGTGGTCGTGCGGTAGCCTCCACAGCCATAGTGTGCGATTGCATGCGTTTCCTGCCAGTATCCTCGGGAGCGGAATGCGTCAACGAGCTGGGCCCCGAGGGTCGATCATGCGCGTGATGCCCGTTTTCTGATCGGTCCTGCTTGCTGAGACCGCTGGAGACATACGAAGGGAGAGGTTTCTTTGGCCGTTCCTCCTCTGCTGCGGGTGTTACCTCTGGTTGACTCGATGACGGAAGATTCTCTGGCAACGTCTTGGTCGGTCTGTCGAGGCCATGTTCAGGCTTTGACGGGTCGTTCAGTTCCGAAATGTTGTCGTCGAGGGTGACGGGGGGTCGGGACGGCAAGGGGTTTAGTGCGCCGGGGGAGGTGAGGTAGGTGACTTCTTGTAGACATCTGCTGTGAGCGTGGAGCGAGGTTTCGCTGACTCACTGCTTGAGGTACTCGCGGCTACGTGCTCGGGCTTTTGGGTCATTCTTGGGCACACCGCCGACCGCTTTCCACGGGCTGGTGTCGGGGACAGCGCGGCTGGCAAATGTCGATGCTTTGGCTAGCGTGCCGTTCCCGTTGACCTTTGCCCGGTCAGAAGCAGGGATAAGCGGACATCAAGGGAGCGATTGGTCAACTTACAGCCCTCTTCGCTGCCCTCGCTTCCGCTTCCTTCCTTCTCGTCACGGCTCGACGCCTTGTCGTCCTCTTGCAGTGCAATCAGTCTTGACGGCGCGATACTTCCCGCCTTGCCCGCAGTGCCGAAAGTCCTGGACCTTCGTTGTCAGCCGGAGCTAAGAGCAGTTCCGTCGCCGACCCACCGTTCCTGCCTCAACGCGTATTCAAGCATCTTGACCCGGCGCAAGAGATCCACCTTGAGGTTCTCGGCGCTGCGGCGTTGACCCTCAAGGAGCGCGATTCTGGCCTGGACTTAGCTAGCGCTCAAGCACCAAGGGTACGAGACCCACCCGCATTTCTGCACGCTCAATCTCCCACTCGTTCCTATCTCGCTCCCACCGCCTCCACTCGCTTTGGAGGTAATGCAACACGCTGGCAAGGTTCATCTCGCCCATGCCGCCGTTCGCACCTCCGCTATTTGCTTGGCTCTGGGCGTCGGATGATCCGCCCGCGGAGCCTCCGGCCTGGTGTTGCTGCTGTTGTTGCTGCTGTTGCTGGCCGTTCATTGATGGCTGACCCTGGTGCTGTTGGAGCTGGTATGGCGCGGGCGGATATCCTGAGCCATGCATGGGCTGTTGGGGAGGCGGGGCGCGCATCATCGTGGATGACCGAGGATGCTACTAAGTGTGGTCGGCAGCGCGGTGGTAGTCGTGTGAGAGCGAGAAAGAGGCGGAAGGGACCGTGCTGATTGATGCCGTGGGTGCGGTCGATGATGCTGATGCGATGAAGGGGCTGTATGCGGTGATGCAACGGGCGGTGTTTCAATCTAGACGAGAGGATATGTGTTGTTGGTCATGGCCAGCTGTGCCCCGGAACGTATGCAGGATGATGATGTGAGTGATGTGTATAGCGCGTTCGCAGTGTATACTTGTTCGCGGTGAATGCTTCCTTGTCGTCACTACTCATTGTGCATGCTGCACACGCGCCGACGAGGCAACCTGCAACCGCAACCACGCCGAGCCGAGGTCAGTCCGTCAGATCGGTGATAGCGGTGTATTCCGCCACTTTGGCTCTGTGTGGCAGGGGAATGTGGGACAAACCATTCGGGGCTCCAATGACGACGATCGGGATCCAGGGCGGGCTATTGTAGAAGCCGGTGAGCTGTGACGACGATCATCTTGGATCACCTCAGAACACGCAACTGTCAAACGACGTAATGCGCGTGCGATGCTCACGGGGACAGGTTGAACTGAACATGGACCTTGGCCTGCTGCGGCAGACAGGGACACATGCAGGTCAAGTGACGCTCTCGATGATGCGGACTCTGCTTACAGTTGAGCCCGTGTGTCGTCATGGGCTGAGGTAGAAAGCAGCTGTCACCTCGACCTATAAGATACGCTCTGCTTCTGTAG